>VYZV01030666.1:6524-18929 GCA_013401275.1 Pandion haliaetus | reverse complement strand
AAGGTCAGGTTACAGTAGGATACATAGCAGATTCGGGTTTCAACAGCAACAGATTGGCAATGAAGGCACATTGGTATGTTGTAACTTAATTAAAGGGGTAGTGTTCCTGTGCAAGGACCTGGGACTAGTTCCTTGAAATGGCAGTCTCTCAAATGCACTTAAGTGAGAACAGATATATAAAAAGTCTGTGATATGACTGTGAGATTTTTCCACCGATATTGTTATGAGAGAAAATAAGTAGAACACCTTATTTTGCATTTAAACTCAGTAACAATAAATACTAAACCCTTGTTGGCAGCATTACCATAGCTACAAAGAGTGTACTACCTGTACATGGGAAGTCAAATGAGCACTCGGTTAGACTGTATTTTGAATGGCAAGTGTTCTGGCAGGATAAGACACTTTGAAGGCACAAAATCTTGTAGTTTACCCAGATTTTCAGTTTTAGTAGGAACCTGATATAATGAGTAGTTGTTTCTCAATAAAATCACTATTTTGGAAAGAATAACAAAGAACTCACCCACTCCTCGACTGTCTGTTCTCCTTTACATAGTCAGAGTCCTGAGCATTTAACTGAAGTACCAGGAATCAGCAGATAATCTGACCCCTTTTGGAGAGGAAAGCCTCTCAGGGGGCCTCTTGTCAGTGAAATCAGAGGCTGTTCATTCAGGATGTTTAATTTTTAAAACTTATCAGTCTGGGATCATTTGCTGGTTTTATCCAGCAGATACATGGATTGTGAAGAACAGCAGTGTAGTGGGAGAGGTGCTATTGGCCTGTGTGTACCTGAGGTGGGGTGCATTTAGTTGTCAGCTCCACCCGATGCTTCCTCTGTGGCTTAATCTCCCTTCACTTTTGTCCTACCATTGTAAAGGGGAATAACAGTAATTTGTTTTTCCTGGTTTTGCTCCTGCAGGCACAGATAATTAAAGTGACCGCTGTGTATTTTTGCAGAGTATGAGTGTAGGAGATCAAAGGATGTTGGCTCACAGACCTCTGAAACATCTGTGAGAAGACTGTGGAAATATCAGGTGGAAACTCAGAAATCTGTCCAAGTGTTCTTGGATATTTGTTATTATGGAGCTCTGAAAAGTCGACTTGTCCTCTCTAGAGGGAGCATCACCATCAGTTTCTGTATAGCCTTTCTGTATGCTCCTCCACACGCACAAGTCAATTCACATGGCCACTCCCTTCATCTTGCCATGCTCATTTAGTAAATATGTTCACTAGTAGGTCATTTTGTCTTGCATTTGTGCATATCAGGAGTAGTTCCACTGAAGTACAGCTTAATACGCTCTATTAAAAATCAGATAAATAAAATCAGATTCTCATTGTTTAGCTGATGCCTTTCACTTTGCCTTCTGTCTTATCTTTTATTCCTTATCCTCCTATGCTACAAAGATGAATGTTTTGTAATATTTTGTTTTCTACTGCCTTTTGTTATTAGCTGGTTCTACTTTCCTCCCTCTTCTCTTCTTCCACATCTTCCCTTTCTCAAGCCTTGCTTCAATAAATTGGATCTCCTTTTTTGCTATCTTATTTAAATATCTAAGTCTCAAAATAAATCTGACATAATCACTTTATCTTCTCTGTACTGATACTTTTCAACTGTAGCTCTTTCGCCCACAGCCTGAAATTACTAATCGTTAAAAACATCCTGCTTGTTTAAAATCCCCACTCATTAGCTTTTACATGGAACTAAAAGTAGATGTAAGAGTTTCTAAGCTAGATAATGCAATAGACAGCAAGAAGAAAAGCCCATCCTCTTACCTTGTGCAATGTACACTTTGCAAGCAATGCGGTAAAATACATTCTTAACTAAAGATAATGAAATATTTTTTTCATACTTCTTATTATGGTGGAAAAGAAAATATTTTGATGAGTTATGGTCATTTGCCTTCTGTGAAGTCACAAGTTAGACTGATCCTACCAGGATTAGAACTGTTATTTGTAATTAAATTGCCAAATTAATGAGGTTATCTGAAAAAATTATAATAAATTTATATTGATATTTAGATACTGGGAATTTCACATAGTAATGGCTTATGACTGGTAAGGAGAAAACACATTATAAATACTATGAATTAAGAGAGAGTCTAAAACAAGCTGGTTTGTTTTCATTGGTTATATTTCTGACCAAGGGAAAAATGACTGGCAAAGCAGAATCTGATTGCAGATCTTGTTCATAATGAAAGACATGCTTCCTTAGGGCCAGATTTCAGCCTCTCATTTTCAGTTTACTACAGTGCAGCAAGATCAAAGTAGGATTATTATAATGCCAATGTTAGACAGCAGGCATTAGAAAATGTAGGAAACAACAGTCATTATACATAGAACAGACAATTCATCCACTGATATGAAAAAAAGGTTATGATGTGGTAAAAAACAATGCTTTTGAAAAATTGATAAAGTGTCAGACAGGAAGTCTCATATGAACTTTTGCACTCAGAGCACGAAATATAATCACGGGTTACAAAAGAATGGAACTTGCATGTGACTTCTGTTGATTTCTGCTTTGTTTTCAAAGTGCTGTTGGCCAAGAAAGTAACAGAAAGGCACCAAGTGAGTTTTGTTTACATAGGAGAACTTTCCTACTCAGACTAATAAAATACCGTTTGGATATTTTTATTAAAAATGTGACCTTATATCATGTTCACTTAAATGGCATCCTACCTGAAGTAAACCAAGGTGAAAAGAAATATTGCTCATATCAGTAAGGTATTTTACACAAGTCAACATCTATCACCTAAATCTGGAGGACAGTCCAAATGCACCTGCTTACCCACTGGGAAGCAGAACTAAGGCAATGCTCTTTCCTTACAAATTTGTCTCATGCAAGCAATTCTGCATTTGCCATGGAGTAGGAAGGGGCACAGTCACAGTCATGCCCAGTGACTCATCTGTGGTACATTTTTTTGTGGCTCTTCTTAATTTTAGCATAGTTGAAGAAAAGATTAGAACTTGGTGATTACATTAACTTAAGACTTTTACACCTAAAAATTTTTGTTTGTATTCAGGGCCTAGAGGATTTTCTCCGGGTAGATTTGTCTCTTGTAGGAGTGTTCAAAACACCTAAAGAAATCTCTAATTCAGATAAAAATATTCTCCATAGGTACTATTTCTGTGTAATTAATCAGTAAAGTTGAATTCTGAGGCTCGACAGGTCATGTTTTTGTTTCCTCTAATCCTTTCCAATTTCTCAGCATGTAGATACAGGTGTCAGAGGGTAAGAGAAAGATCTTTCTATTGTCCTTCACTGCTCTTCTGTTGGAGAATGGCTCAGAGAGCAAGGATATGAATCCACAGAACAGTTGTACGAGCAGAGCCTGTTCTGAACTTAGTATAAGTAGCAAGACTAGGCCGCGAGTCCGAGCTGAAACTGCAAGTCAGGCTGATAACAGTAAAACAGCAAGGACACTGCGACCTTGAAGAGTATCATAAACCAACCAGAAGTTAACCCGTGTGTATCTAGTTGCTTAAACCAATCAGGAGTTAACCCGTGTGCATCTAGTTGCTTAAACCAATCAGGAGTTAACCCGTGTGCATCTAGTTGCTTAAACCAATCAGAAGTTAACTCATGTTAACCTAAACTGTATAAATAAGCGCTATTCGGGCTAATAAAGTGAACTATGCTTTATCACTCACACTGAGTCGACCCAGCGTGTTCCTCCGCCGCGCCGGCACTCTTCCCTTGAGCCATTGCAGAAGAAAGAAAGATGGCTGCTGAGGGCCATGAGAGTCCAAATGTAGTTTGCAATGACAGCTAATGGGATGTAACAATATGCATAGCGGTGATACGAGTACATTGCTTAAAACTATATGAATCTACTGCATGGAGGAACACTGGTGTGTTCACATGCAGTTTCTGCTGCAGTGTCATTTCAAATAACATATTCAAATCCACGAAAGAAACCCAACCCTTTATGATTTAGAGGTTTTTTTCATTTAGGGCATTGGGTTTTTTTCTTTCAAAGTGGACATTCCCTATTCAGCAAGATTGGAGCTAGTTTATTATTGAATTCTTCTGGAAAACAATAACAAATCTGTGTATGCTCAGGAGTCCTTCAAATATGTTTGTTTTAGAGAAGCCAGTCCTCAGAGTATATAGCTACCTTCGACTTCATGACAGGGAATATTTTATAAGAATTCTATGCAAAAATTGCAGAACTGTAAGTAGGTAGAAATTCTCCAAAAACAGCAAAAACTTTATGCTGAACTTGTCTTCTCCTCCTACAAAGAACCAAACCCAGTCATTTAAGCAAATTTACAAGAAAACTAAGGCCAGCCAATATTTCGACACGGGCTGTAAAACCACCCACTGCTCTCATTGTATGACATGGGCTTGCTGCACTGAATCAGCAGCATCTTTTGTCACTCACTTCAAAAAAGGTTTGCTGCCGCAGATATTTTTCAGCAGAGCAGAATATGAGTAAGGGACAATGGGAGGGAGGCCTTTGGAAAGTTTTAAAAAGAAAGAGAAAACAAAAGGGAGAGCCACAGAAGAAGCAAGCAGAGAATACAAAAGTGAAGGCACAGGGTGGGCTGGTGGGAAATAAAGAAAATTGCACATGGGTGGGAAATTATTAATTTTCTGACAATTTATAAAAATAGGTAGTGAATCTGGAAAGGAATCATAATTGAGCCAGTGTAGGAAAACTCATGTATCTTTATGCAAGTTTTTTGTGAAGAAACATAAGGAGAAATTACTTCACTTCTGATATGGAGGTTTCCTAACCCTGGGCTAGCCTCTCCATCTGTGAGTAGCACCTCTGTGCAAAATACTGAAAAAGACAAATGAGTCCAGAAGCAGTTATTCTCTGGCACTCTGCTATTGTGTTGTGAAGCGTTACATTTTTAGGAATAGTAGCACAGATGGGTAGTCAGGAAAATATAACCATATTTCTGTCTTTAAGGATAGGAACTTATTAGGTTTTTGTTCTCAGTAAGAGATCAGAAGCATCCTATCTGAATATGTTCGCAACTTAATCACAAAATTCCTATATTAATTTGTGCAATTTCCTTTTTCTTCCTCATTTCTTAAGTTTTCCTTAAATCAAAAAACTTAAGCTTTAAAGATCATTATGTCCTATTGTTCCTCAGTATTGCTGGTATGTTTAAATTTATATTCTTTTAAATTTGTCCCACATTTAGTCCTCCCTGAGGACCTGAATGAGAACCCCAAGTAAAATGTGATTTAGTCACAGGAATATCAGAATCATAGCTGGACAAGGGATTACAGGAGAGTGGGGACAGTAGGGTGAAAGAGGAATCAACTGAACCATCATGTCCCGGACTGAGCGCTATCTTGGATCTAACACTGCAGCACCACATCAGGTGAAGTTGTGTTATGGGGACCTCACCTGCAACCCAGAACTGATCTCATGGTAGTATTGAAAACTGTCAGACCTTTATGTCATGCCAGGAGAAGGTAGCACACCCAGGAGCAAGTGCTGAAGTCTGTTACATAGAGGTGTTGCATCCCTAAATTATATCATGGCAGGGATTGACCTTCATGGCTAGGGCATAAAAATAGTTTTAATTTTAATATAGTGTGTTTCAAGGCATCTTGGGAACCTACTCACAGAGAATGCTTCACACAGAGTATCTGTCTTTGACAGTTTGTCTCCTTTTTGAGCTCTAATGTTTTCTCTTTCATCTTTCTCTAGCTTTTCTTACCACTTGTTTTACTTAAAGTATGTATGTGAAGGACAATGATGCCTTCTGAAAAAGAAAAACATGCAGTGCCTTCAGTTAACTATGCCACATGATCCACAGTTTGCTGTCGGGTTTTCTTTATTGTGCATTTTTCATTATAGCTGTTACATTGGTTTTTACCATTGATTCTAGCTCAGGCAAGAGTTTAAATGACTGCTAATTTCAAGAATGTGGTGGGTCCCATTTTCTGCAGAATAACAAACATTTGCTTGAAACTAAGTATCTGCTAAGTGCTGTTGTGAAGCTGTTTGCGGCTGATCTCTGTTAGGTTTCTTTTAAGTATTACCTAGGAATTCAACGACAAACAGAGTTCTTTTCATGCAGAAAATTGAGAAACTAAACTCTCATAAATCCAGAATGAGCCAGCGTTCCTAGAAAATGTGTATGTTAAAAACAAATGGGGACTAATGGAAGCTATTCAGTATCTTAAATTCTTGATGCCAGAGGTTGTGGTTTGATTAATGTTTCTGTTAGGATGAGTTTAACTAAAATTATTTATTTTGTGGAACTCCCAGCATTATGGGGTCAAAGGCATCTAAGTATTACATATATTAGTTGAAAGAAATAAAAACAGAAAACACTTTTTTTAAAAAAATAATAAAAACTATGAAATTTTTCTTGTATGAAAATAGCAGAATTTAAATTTGATGCATATGTCCTGTAAAACACACCATCATGTTTGTACATAACAAGAAAAGCAGGATAGCAACTCTGTCAGTATCATTTATTTTGATCTTACCTAAACTATGGGATGCAAATACCATTATTCCCTTCTTGCCTTTGGCTTCAAGTGGCTCATTCAGGTTTTTATTATGTATTCAGTAATTTCTCTGTAAATCAAATCATTCAGTTTTGTGACCCCGGTACTCCTTTTATTCATGCTGCAAACTTCCATTTATGTGTTAGAGAATAGGCAGTGAATCAGAAGTCATTTCACCCTCAGAAAAATGAGGCCAGTTCATTGAGCTCGTTTATGACATCTCAGATTTTGAGCAAATTTTAAAGAAGAAAGGCAATTAGTGTCCTAGCAGCCAAAAAGTAATTTGAACAGAGGTTGTTACCAGTCAACTGGATATCTGAGAAATACTTCATTGTTTCATAGCCTCACAAAGCAAGCGATGTTAGTATATCATACTATAAAGGTGTTATAAAGACTGCTATTTTTCTATAGTTATTATTTGTCATTATATTGACGTTAACGTAATGGTAGCAAGTTTAGGTGAGTGTATAAATATGTCTGAAAGGGTGGACTCTTACTGCAGCATCTCAGAAACTGTACCTATCTTCATAGAACTTCCTCAAATAGTATAGGTTATACTCAGCAATCCACTGTGAGATGTTGATAAAATCTCTTACACTCTTTCTGTTCCTTACACATCTGGAAAAAAAAGTTCTTTCCTTTGTAACTCTGCAGAACTAGATTTTAATCTGTTGAGGCAGGAACTATCTCTTCTTGCACAGTGGGACTGGGACTACCTATCCTGATTACTGTCTGTGAGAGATACTGTGGTACAAGTAATTTAATAATGAAAATATATTTTTAATTAAAGCAACTTAGTCATACTTATTGTACATATTCTACATGATATAAATTTTGGACCTGAACTGTTGCAAAGTAAGGTGATGGGAATGTAAGCATCTGCTAGCATAGTTATTCTTAGAATATTGAAACTTAATTGCATAGACAGAGTTCTTTATGCAAAACATTTCAAGCCACATTGGCTGTTCTCACACTGACAAATAATAGGTGATGAGAACAGGCAATAAAAGATGGAAAGATATGTAACAAGGCCAAGAAGAGAGGGGGAAACAGATGGGAATTAAATTTTAGAAGGAAAAAAATGCAATGACTGTTAATATGAAAGTGTAATCAAGAAAACTAGGACCGTCATAGTTAATATGACAGCATGTGTATATTTTCTGTATAATAATTTTAAATGTAACATCTTTAGAACCACTTCTGAAGGAATTCTTGGTTCATTGCAGTTTCACTCTGAATGTACTTGCCAACATCCATGAACAGCAACCAAAGTTCGTTTAATCAGGGCACATGCTGCTTACATTGAAGAATCTTGTGTTCAGGAAGTCAGTCATGCTCGCAGACAAGGCTCAGCAAAAACAAAACCTTTCTCCAGTTCAGTGCTGGCAGACTATTTTTACTGCTTACCAATATGTGGTGATAATCCATTAATCAGAGGTGATCAATATATGCATTTTGAGCTGTGTGCAGATCACGCAGTGGAAATTTATCATGAAATGGGCATGAGGGTACTAGAAAAGGAAAACCAAAGCTGCCAGATTGCCTTGGATTCAGAAGCACAGCTATCTCAGCCTCATCTTCCAGTGCAACATACAAATTTATACCTTTTTATACCTATGGAGCTCCCTCACACACACTTCGAAGTGCTGTCTCCTGCCTTCTCTCCTGTCAGATTGCTGAAGTATGTTGCACGTGTCCTGTGTTCAGGGATATGGAGGCTGGGACCAGTGAGGCACAGGGTGGGGGTGTTGTGACCATTTTGCTACTGGATAATTTCCTTATTCTGGGGAGGTTATGAGATGATGCTGTTTTTAGAGTAAGTTGGGTCCATGGTGGTCCATTGGGTCCAATGGGTGGTCTTGATACCAAAATTCATGGCCTGTAAAGGAATACTCTCTAAGACTCGTTTTGGAGTTTTAGAAAGCAGGCATTCTTTATTGCAGTGCTGGATGCATGGGGGATAATTCCACCTACCGTGCATGCCACAGCTTCAGCACAAACAGGTTATATGAAGTAACTAATTACATATAAATCAGATTAGTGTACATATACATAAAAATTACTTTAACTGATTATCATGGAATTGCTTACTTCTGATCATGTGCAATGGCTCTTCATTCTTCATTCACTGCTTTTGCGACCACCAACCCATTTGAAATTCTTCTGCCTGACTTGCAAGTCTTTGTTCATCATCTTTGTTCTTTGATCTGGGAGCTTAACATGGTTTCAGTCACATATGATCAGTTTCAAAATTGTTCTTATTTAACGTACAGGAACATCCAGTCATAAGAGCAAAGAACTGTAAAACTTATGAGTAACTACCTCTACTAGTTAATTACTTGGCTATGCTTTTGTGTATTGTTTTAATCATAGTGTTAGTATAACATTGCAAATAATTATTTACCAAATCTCACCTTTAGAGTCATCTAGCAGCAAACCAGTTTCCATGGCTGGTACAAAATATTAAAACCATAAAAATATTCAGACATACCATACAGAATGTATGAACATACGCTATCAGTCTGTTTGAAGGTTATTGGTTGTGCAGAAGCCACTTTTCCTTGTTATCCTAATGGGGAACCAGAAGCATGAGAGCGTGCGGAAGGGACAAGGGTTCATAAGAGCATTATTCTTAAAAGCAAACAGTTTGCAGACAAGTTGAGATGAGAACAGTGAGGATAGCAGCCACAGTTCTTAGAACATTATTAATGAAAAGGCTAGCCTATAAATATGTCAGTTAACCTCCATATCACTGTCTTTAGAAACCTTGGAGGAAAGATCTGGGGAAGACAGAAAAGGGGTTTGTTCGCCCTTCTTTCATAGAGTTAAGCAGTGTCATCTGCACTATTCATTCTGCCAGCTGCTAGTTATTGGTAGGAGATAGGGTTTTTTAACAGCCATAAAGACACTCTCTGTGGAACATACTGGAACCAGGAGAACATTGCTGGTTGGGGAAATTTGTTGTGAAGGAAAATGAAGAGATGGAGATAGACCAGAATCTGAGACACATGATGGATACTGGGGAGGAAACTCTCACACTAGGTTTTTGTCTCATTTGAAAACTTAAAGTCGTGTGAATGAGAGGGTAAAATACCTTCTATGCATTCAGAATAGGGCACAGTTTTAGTTCAAGGGTCCCATTAGGCAAAGCATCTCTGCAAGATAACGTCAAAAGACTTGCTTAAAGTACACATTCTGAATAAGAATAGACTTAAACATGTGGTTTATGAGGGTTTTTTTCTGAATAACAATTTAATTCAGTAAGTATTTATCTGGAAGGAAAATGCTGGTGTTCCTGTCCTTACTCAGTTCATCTGCTGTGGAGGTCCCACTGGGGACAGATTCATAAGAAAGCATACATTTCTGCCTCCTGCACCTTTCAGAGTTCTGAGTGAGAAGTCCCTGCCTTTCACAGAGCTACCACCCTTTCTCTTTTAGTGGCAGCTGCTTTGGCTAGGAAACGGACTCGAACAGGGCGAAACAAATTAATGTCTGGCCTCAGAAGCCACAATGGCTTATAGCTGCAATTGTAAATCCCTTTCTCTTCCTCTCCTCTGCCTTCTGGTGCTTCTTTCTCTTCCCTATGTTTAACATAGCTTAGCTTTCAGAAGGAAGATATGATGTTTCTTGGTTGAAATACCACAATTAGAGTGTGAGTACTGAATGAAAGGCATATTTTCTGAGAAACAGTCTAAGAAGGCTCTCATGTAAAGAATGAAACCCCTCATATTTCATTCGGTTTAGAAGGATCCAAGTGAAAGGAAGTACCTCTTCTTCAGTCCCCTGACATGGCTTTTCCCACTGAGAGGTGAAATGCCAGTAGATTTTACTGCTCTCTTGTGTTCTTGCAGACATGAAGATACATGATGTTGTAAAGAGTATGCTGTACACGGATTTTCTCATACTACGTATACAGTATGCTTGTATTACTGTATGCAGTATACAATAGTATGTAGTATTGTACTCTGTATAACTTCTTTTCTACATCAGAATACATGACATATATATTTCAACCTTGGGCATACCTTAAAAAATGCCTATACCTCTATTTGTTTTATTTTAAATCCACAGCCTATTTGCAGATGTCACTCATGCAATCATATGTACCTCTCATTAAGTAGTAGTAGATACCATGTAGAAAAGGTTTTTACTTTCACAGCCAGTCGTTTTTACTGAGAGTACAGAAGGTAATTTGAGAAGGTTTCAGTATCAGGAGTATTTGGTTTCATTTTTATAACCATAGTTACTTTTGGAAGTTATAGATAAGATACCTGAAATTTCATATTGCTGCTTTTCTTTTTAAAGGAATAGTATGCATAGTTCATTGTTGCATGTAAACTGGAAGATACCTTAACCACACCCCTGACCATATGGTTTCATACCCATATACTAAAAGCAGCCACTTACATACATCTAAACAAAATCTATCACAACTAATATTTGTTATGATAGTGGCAGTGAACTGCAAGTGGCATGCTGTTGGAAAAAAGCAGGGGTAGGGGAAATGAGCTCCTCAAGATAAAGACTGCAGGGCAAATTCACTCTGCAATGCTGTTTCTTGTCAAATGTGTTGCTTATAGCAGAAAACCAGCACTATTTGATTATATGATTTTAGACAGATTTTTCTGAAGAAATAAAGAACAGAGCTAAATTCATGGAGGCTATGATGGGACTTTGGCAAGTGTATTACACGGCACAGTCAGTTGTCCTGTTCCTCCAATCACGCCTAGCAAGAATGTGACCATGCAAGGCCACTGCAGCCCCTTTTCAACTTGCCTGCTTTTCTTCTGATGGAAATCTGGTTGGGAGGCAAGGAGGTATGTGATAGTGCATGCATGCATCTTTGCAGACATTGAGACATGGTGCCACTGGATCTCATATGTGAATGTGGGAGTTAGGGAGACTTTCCTGGTCCTGTAGTTTAGGTATAGCCTAACAGAGGGACTTAAGTGTTGCAACATTCGTTTTAGATTCTTAACTGAATTCACAGCTGGAGCTAGTACTCCTACTCCTGTAGAAGGAATTTGGGGAGATTTGTGCAACTCTGACCTGGACTCACAACAGCCAGCTGGCTGAACAGGGGACCTCTTTTTAACTTGTAAGTAATCACGGATCTTGTTAATGGTGGTAGGTATGCTAAATATCTTACATTTAAGTTAAATGAAAGCAGTGAAACTGCACGTGGAGTAAAATAGCTGAAAAAATAAACCAGAGCAAAAAGCTTCTCATGGGAGTGAGAGAGAATGATTTCTGAGGAGTAATAAAAAAAGAGTAATTTTAGTTTATTGTTATGTTTTCCTGTATGTGTGTATGAGACAGAAAGGAGAGAGCAAACAAGCAGAGACAGTCCTTAGTGCCAAGATGGGGTAAAGGATGAGATTCCTTAAGTCACAGGTCTGTCAGGAAAAGTAGCCTTGGAAACCATTTCATGTTTGTTCATCCCCTTCAAGGAAGCAGGATGTCATGCTGTTTTTTAATAACAACTGAGAGAACACCAAAAAGGAAATAACAGCAATATCCCTTCTTTTCCTCCCATCTCCAGACCAATTCCAACAGAGCAGGATGCTGGTAGGCTGGACGACACCAGCCACGGGTGAGTGCTGGAGAACATGATTTCAGACTATGCTGTCAGGGCTTTGGTCTTCTTAACATAAAATTCCTCTTAATTTCTAACAGAGTTATTTATTTGACCATGTTGGAGGAAAGTTTATAATTTGTGTGTTCCAAAACACTGTGAAACTTTAACTCATCAGGGAACGAGTTTGATTTTAGAACATTGCAAAAGTTAATGCCCCATTACACAATAAACTATAATACCATTATCTTCTTAGTATTTGCAATAAATGACACTTCATTACCCTACTATGAAGCATCTGGTCTCAAGTCAAGAACTTTGTCGTAGTGCAAATGTAAGGACTTTTAGAGCTATG
>VYZV01030665.1:0-13018 GCA_013401275.1 Pandion haliaetus | reverse complement strand
ATCAAAGGTAACATTCTCCAATACCTCTACTTGTAGAGTATTTGGTTTCACTGTTGCCATGCGCACTTCCTGAGTCTCGTGTCTCACAATGAGCGTTCGAGGACAGGAGACAACATTCCGTGGATCACAATGGTAGTTATCAATGTAGACACCAAAGTTGTCAACTTTCTTATAAATCTCTTCCACAAGGATGTATGTACAATTCCCTTGATAGCTGTAGTACAGTCCATCAAAAGTCATGTAATGCGGGTCTCCCCAGCCAGTGCAGTAGCCTACAAAAACATGCAGCCAGGTCAGCTTCTTATGGCAGCATACAGAATCAGATCAGACTACAAACAAAATCTGTAGGTGTGGGATTCATCTCATATACCTTTAAGCATTTAGATTTTTCAAGTGTATATGTCAATGCATGAGCTTATTATCTAGAACTCATCAATAATAGAGGAAAACAGGCATTTCAGGGCACAGTTCATCTGACATTTCTGATAGACAACTGAGAATAAGATTAACTGCACCCTAGATATACCTCTACCAATAGTCTGAACAAGTAATTTATATGTAGGCTTCTAGCCTATAGATGTCTGCATCTGGACATTTAAATCCTGCTTTGGGAGACCAATTTATTCTACTCACACAATAGTTATGTAGAAATGATAGCAAATTAAGTAAAAGCTCCCAATTAGCTAAAAAAGAATCAGTGAAGCACTCCAAACAGACCAAGACTAGAAGCGTGAGAGTCATAGCTTTGTGCGATACTTGTCCCCTGACAAATATTGCTGCTTCTAACACTAGTATTGTTCCCACAGGAGATAAAATATTCAACAAAACATATACTTACAATCACATTCCCAGTGCCAACAGCATCCATCCTCATCAATGACTTGCACAGGAGAAAGCCCATTGGCACATGTAGGTTTAGGAGGTGGGTTACAGATTACAGGAACCACCTGGATTACCGTGTCTTCTATACATATTGCCTTAATGCAGTCACAGATCCACCATGACTCACCTGGCTGTGTTTGGAAGCAGAGAGGGAGGGGTAAGAGAGAGAGAAACCTTATGAATCAGTCAGACTGACAACAGTAATGCCCGAATATCTTTTGCAGAATTTTAAAAGGCTGTATGTTTATTGACAAATTTTTTCCCCACCAGAAGTCTGAAAATGGGAAGGAAGTGCAGCAGTCAGTGCCATCAAGGCCTGCAAGATGAGCTAGCACTACTGAGAGCTGCTAAGTGAAAAGCATTACTTAGAAAAGTCAAACCAGTAACCTGAAGTGGGAATTGCCTTTTTTAGTTTCATCTGTCTGAAAGTCTGATGTCTGATATAATCTCATCACCTGCACTCCCTCTCTAATCAACAGTGAAAGACACTGATCAATATTAGTGATCAATATATGATGCCTGGAACAGATTAACAGCTAAAGTTACAGTGAACACCAACTATTTGGGGAGCAATGTATCAGGTGGTTATGGGCATGCATTGTGAAAGTATGCATTTTTTCTGTCTTCCACCAGTTTTTCAGCCATGTATAATTTTCACCCCTGCAGATCTACTGAGCAAGCTGGTAGACATCTAAGCTGTGAGGAGGCTTTAGAAATGTATAAGACATTAGCTTGTCTGTCTGAGGTGGAGGGTTCCAAAAAACTCAGAACTCTGAGTCAAATTTCAAGAGCATTTGAATGTGGTCATCTGTTTCACAGTCCTCTCCTAAAACTAGGCTATTACCAAGTATGACTCATTCCAAACTCAGACTAGTTCAGCACTGTGGTTTATTGTCGGGTTCCACTGTAAACATGCAAACAACTTTTCCTGACTCTGGATCTATTCAAAAGCAGAAACAGAAAGGTAGTTTAGCACCACTTAGCCCTTGGTTACTTCTTCATCAAACCTATCCTACAATAAAGAGGAACATTGAGCTGTGACCTACCTCCTTGAAAAAAGCTTTTTTAAAACAATCCTTAAATAACTAATAGCAGTATGCAAGCTATCAAACCAAATATCATTGGAAGTCATGCTGACACCCAATAAAACCAAAAGAAATAGAATGGACTCATACTTCCTTTTCTATCCAGATTAATACCTACTCTGTATGTTACTAGCATTGAAATTATATGCCTAGTCTCCATACGAAGAAGAATGCTAAAAATACTCATGAAATCTACTTACTGCATAAGATTCATTAGGAAAAACAGAACAATTTCTTCCAGGAGTGGTTGGTGGTGGAGTTGTAGTTGAACTTGAAGCACTGAGTGGAGTAACTGTACTGTACGTAGAACTTCCTCCAATAGTGACTGAACTTGATGTTGCAGTTGGCCAAGAAGTACTAGCTGAGACGGAGGAAACAATTTCAGAGGTGCTCAAAGTGGTGGTTGCAGTAATTGTGGTAAAATTCCTAGAGGTTGTTCCTGAAGTAGTGGTAAAAGGTGCTGTTGGAGTTGTACCAGAGGTGGTGACCGGCATAGGTTCAGTTGATACTGATGGTGGAGATAAAGTAGTGCTAGCAGCAGACCCTATGGAAGATGGTCCTGAAGTCATGATGGAGACGGCAGTTAAAATTGTGGAAGTACTGCGACTTCCACTGGTTGACATGGGGCTACCAGTTCCTGTTACAATGGTGGTGCTGTGGGGAGTGGTGCCTGAGTGTGTGGGGCCCGAAGTGGTGGCTTTGGTCGTTGATTGTGTTTCAGTGACTCCAGACGTGGTGACTGTGACTGGGCTTGTTGACATTGATGGTGGTGATGCAGTAGTGCTGGCTGTAGACGTTGGGGAAGGTGGTCCTGAGGTGGTGGTGCTGACGGTGCTGCTGGGTGGTCGTGTTGGAGGGCTGCCAGTCCCCGTGGAAGTGGTCTTGTGGCTAGATGTTTCTGTTAGTGCTGTGGTGCTGTGGGGAGGGGGTCCCGAGGGTGTGGGGCCCGAAGTGGTGGCTTTGGTCGTTGATTGTGTTTCAGTGACTCCAGACGTGGTGACTGTGACTGGGCTTGTTGACATTGATGGTGGTGATGCAGTAGTGCTGGCTGTAGACGTTGGGGAAGGTGGTCCTGAGGTGGTGGTGCTGACGGTGCTGCTGGGTGGTCGTGTTGGAGGGCTGCCAGTCCCCGTGGAAGTGGTCTTGTGGCTAGATGTTTCTGTTAGTGCTGTGGTGCTGTGGGGAGGGGGTCCCGAGGGTGTGGGGCCCGAAGTGGTGGCTTTGGTCGTTGATTGTGTTTCAGTGACTCCAGACGTGGTGACTGTGACTGGGCTTGTTGACACTGATGCTGTTGACAGTTGTACAGTGTTACGTGTGGTATATTCTTGACTTTGTATTTCCGTTGTTCTAGTTGTTGGCTGAGGGGTAGCTGAAGGACTGACTCTTGTACTTAGCTGTGTTCCTGATTCAGGTGTACCCTCTTTAAGACAGGGAGAAAACACAGTATTTTATTTTAAGAAGGCAAATTGCATTGTTATTAACTGCATTTCATTTTCTTAATTGCTAATAAAATTCAACAATCCTAAGTATAGGTATTTAGATAGGAATAAAGCCGTAACTGTTTTATTAAAGGCTTTTGCATAATAGATATTATTAAAATCATCTCCTACATCTTGCATGGGAGACTTTCATGTAAACACTGTATCAATGATCCACGTCAGACGGAACAGCTAACTGTAGTTTTAAAACTTTATACTATAGAGAAGTAAGTGTTCAGCAGTCCTAAATCCAGGGTTATTCCTTGAGTTGATCAGTGAACTCTTTGGTTAATTCTGTATTGCTGTCATGGTATATTCTACGGATAGACCACTGTTCCCTGTGCTACTTCATGTGGCATGTTCATACCAGCATTGATTATGCTCAGGGTCATTTGATTCTACTGAAACTGAGCAGTGGCTGGAGCAATCTGTTTTCCATACCTAACTCCCAGGCTTTTAAGACTCATCACCCACAAGGTTTTTTTGGCATGCTAGGAACCCCAAATTTACTTTTCTGCATTTTCCTTCTCACATGACCACGCCAGTTTTCATGGGCCCTAGTGCAGGCTACTTTAAAATAGGTTTTGATTAGTATTTTATAAATCGTTCATGGTACACAGAGGCCAGCCTCAGAGCCATCTGTTTGTGATTTTGCAGCATGATGTAAGAGACACATGGTAGATAAAGAAGCACCACGTAAATAATAAGAGTGCAGTCATAATGCTGGAGGATATAAGGAAGTAAGATACATTGCTTCTGCCCACACAGTCCACAAGGACAGTCCTTCAACTAAAATTAATTCACATCTGGGTAAGGACAGGCAAACTCCTTCATGTTCAAAAGGAAATACAGGAACAGATGGTGTACTGTCACAGAGGCAGATTCACTGCAATGTTAGGGGTCTCGCGTTGCTGCCAAAACATCCGCTTGTTTTCAGCAGTCCCCAGACAGCTGGAGAACAACGCTCATGGGAATGCTGGGAGAACCCAGCTGCCCAGAACCTTGGTCTGTAGCAAGGGGCAACCCACAGTCTGAAACTTTTCCCCAAACCCTGCCAGGGAAAACCTTCAAACCTTCCTGCAGCCAGAACTGCAGGTGAGAGGCAGCAATGGCCACAGAGGCAACACAAGAGGAGAAAGGGAAGAAAGTCTGCACAGCTGCACCCAGCCAGTGCCTGAAATGACAGTGCCACAAAACCAAGCCCACTCCCATTGCACACCATGGGTGCCACTGAGTACATTCTCTCCAGCTGAAGGACAAGGTCCAACAGCACCAAAGGCAAGACTTGCTTCCCATCAGTTCAGTATCTGTCTAAGCTGGGCAGAGGCACCCGGATGAAAAACTCCTAATGCTCTCAGTAATCAAAAGAGTAGAACTGAGAAGCAGAAACATGTGCACTCTCCCTCCTAAACAGAGAGCTCAGTACAGGACCCACTCTTCCCCGCTCTCGTGAGACCTCACCTGGAGTACAACATCCAGCTCTGGGGTCCCCAGTACAAGACAGACACGGAACTGTTTGAGCGGGTCCAGAGGAATTCTGACCATGAAAATTATCAGAGGGCTGGAACACCTGCCCTATGAAGAGAGGCTGAGGGAGTTGGGGTTCAGCCGGGAGAAGATAAAGCTCCAGGGAGACCTTATTGTGGCCTTTCAATATATAAGGGGAGTTTATAAGAAAAACAGAGACATTTTACTAAGGCCTGTAGCTACAGGACAAGGGGCAATGGTTTTAAACTAAAAGAGGGTAGATTTAGACTGGACATAAATAAGAAATTTTTTATGATGAGTGTAGCGAGGCACTGGAACAGGTTTCCCAGAGAAGTTGTGGGTGCTCAATCATTTGAAGAGTTCAAGACTGGGCTCTGAGCAACCTAATGTAGCGAAAGAAGACCCTACCCATAGCAGAGGAGGTAGGACTAAAAGACCTTTTTAAAAAGTCCCTTCCAACCCAAACTATTGTATGATTCTAAGATTTTTTTTAAAAATATACGTCAACTAAACTCCCTCAGAGTACAAAAATTAAGATACGCGTTAAACTGCTAATACAGCTTGATTTCTCCCACAGCACGGCAACAAACAACAACACAGCCAGAGAATTACTTATTGCTTCTGAAGTCGGAGGCAGTAGGGGTTTGGTGATTATTGTTGGTGGTGTGAACGTGCTTGCAGTAGNCTCCAGACGTGGTGACTGTGACTGGGCTTGTTGACACTGATGCTGTTGACAGTTGTACAGTGTTACGTGTGGTATATTCTTGACTTTGTATTTCCGTTGTTCTAGTTGTTGGCTGAGGGGTAGCTGAAGGACTGACTCTTGTACTTAGCTGTGTTCCTGATTCAGGTGTACCCTCTTTAAGACAGGGAGAAAACACAGTATTTTATTTTAAGAAGGCAAATTGCATTGTTATTAACTGCATTTCATTTTCTTAATTGCTAATAAAATTCAACAATCCTAAGTATAGGTATTTAGATAGGAATAAAGCCGTAACTGTTTTATTAAAGGCTTTTGCATAATAGATATTATTAAAATCATCTCCTACATCTTGCATGGGAGACTTTCATGTAAACACTGTATCAATGATCCACGTCAGACGGAACAGCTAACTGTAGTTTTAAAACTTTATACTATAGAGAAGTAAGTGTTCAGCAGTCCTAAATCCAGGGTTATTCCTTGAGTTGATCAGTGAACTCTTTGGTTAATTCTGTATTGCTGTCATGGTATATTCTACGGATAGACCACTGTTCCCTGTGCTACTTCATGTGGCATGTTCATACCAGCATTGATTATGCTCAGGGTCATTTGATTCTACTGAAACTGAGCAGTGGCTGGAGCAATCTGTTTTCCATACCTAACTCCCAGGCTTTTAAGACTCATCACCCACAAGGTTTTTTTGGCATGCTAGGAACCCCAAATTTACTTTTCTGCATTTTCCTTCTCACATGACCACGCCAGTTTTCATGGGCCCTAGTGCAGGCTACTTTAAAATAGGTTTTGATTAGTATTTTATAAATCGTTCATGGTACACAGAGGCCAGCCTCAGAGCCATCTGTTTGTGATTTTGCAGCATGATGTAAGAGACACATGGTAGATAAAGAAGCACCACGTAAATAATAAGAGTGCAGTCATAATGCTGGAGGATATAAGGAAGTAAGATACATTGCTTCTGCCCACACAGTCCACAAGGACAGTCCTTCAACTAAAATTAATTCACATCTGGGTAAGGACAGGCAAACTCCTTCATGTTCAAAAGGAAATACAGGAACAGATGGTGTACTGTCACAGAGGCAGATTCACTGCAATGTTAGGGGTCTCGCGTTGCTGCCAAAACATCCGCTTGTTTTCAGCAGTCCCCAGATAGCTGGAGAACAACGCTCATGGGAATGCTGGGAGAACCCAGCTGCCCAGAACCTTGGTCTGTAGCAAGGGGCAACCCACAGTCTGAAACTTTTCCCCAAACCCTGCCAGGGAAAACCTTCAAACCTTCCTGCAGCCAGAACTGCAGGTGAGAGGCAGCAATGGCCACAGAGGCAACACAAGAGGAGAAAGGGAAGAAAGTCTGCACAGCTGCACCCAGCCAGTGCCTGAAATGACAGTGCCACAAAACCAAGCCCACTCCCATTGCACACCATGGGTGCCACTGAGTACATTCTCTCCAGCTGAAGGACAAGGTCCAACAGCACCAAAGGCAAGACTTGCTTCCCATCAGTTCAGTATCTGTCTAAGCTGGGCAGAGGCACCCGGATGAAAAACTCCTAATGCTCTCAGTAATCAAAAGAGTAGAACTGAGAAGCAGAAACATGTGCACTCTCCCTCCTAAACAGAGAGCTCAGTACAGGACCCACTCTTCCCCGCTCTCGTGAGACCTCACCTGGAGTACAACATCCAGCTCTGGGGTCCCCAGTACAAGACAGACACGGAACTGTTTGAGCGGGTCCAGAGGAATTCTGACCATGAAAATTATCAGAGGGCTGGAACACCTGCCCTATGAAGAGAGGCTGAGGGAGTTGGGGTTCAGCCGGGAGAAGATAAAGCTCCAGGGAGACCTTATTGTGGCCTTTCAATATATAAGGGGAGTTTATAAGAAAAACAGAGACATTTTACTAAGGCCTGTAGCTACAGGACAAGGGGCAATGGTTTTAAACTAAAAGAGGGTAGATTTAGACTGGACATAAATAAGAAATTTTTTATGATGAGTGTAGCGAGGCACTGGAACAGGTTTCCCAGAGAAGTTGTGGGTGCTCAATCATTTGAAGAGTTCAAGACTGGGCTCTGAGCAACCTAATGTAGCGAAAGAAGACCCTACCCATAGCAGAGGAGGTAGGACTAAAAGACCTTTTTAAAAAGTCCCTTCCAACCCAAACTATTGTATGATTCTAAGATTTTTTTTAAAAATATACGTCAACTAAACTCCCTCAGAGTACAAAAATTAAGATACGCGTTAAACTGCTAATACAGCTTGATTTCTCCCACAGCACGGCAACAAACAACAACACAGCCAGAGAATTACTTATTGCTTCTGAAGTCGGAGGCAGTAGGGGTTTGGTGATTATTGTTGGTGGTGTGAACGTGCTTGCAGTAGTTGGTGTGGGTGCTGGTGTGCCAGGAACAATCGTCATTGTCCCCAGGGTGCTGCTGGTGGTGCTTCTGGGGACCATCGTGGTGGTGGTGCTGCTGGGAGGCTCCGATGGCATTGGCGTGGGAGTGGTTGTCGAAACAGGTGGAGGGGACACTGTTCTCATTGTGGACGAAGGTGGCGCTGTCGTGGTGCTTGCATTGGTACTTGTGGTATTACACTGTGGTATGTTGGGGATGCAGCAGACACTGATCTCGTAATTGAGGCAGACAGGCATCGGTATTATACCTCCTATGACCTGATCACTATTGTTACAGATGAGCCCTGTGTTAACACTGCATTCCACCTTCTGCCCTAATTCTGCAATGGGAATGTGAGGGAAATGCTCTGCTCTGCATGAAATATTCTCAGCTTTTGCACAGACCCAGGAGGAGTCGTTCTTCAGGATATTCTCAAAGGTTTCGTAGTCACCACTGTTTCTGTCAGAACTATTTGGGTAACTCACATCAATCCAGTCCGTCCAGATGCAGTCACATTCTGGGGGACAACAACAGAGGAACAATTAGAAACAGCCAGAAGAGACACAACAAGCTGGGGCACCAGGACACTTGCAGGTGGTGCTCTGGGTATCCACTGCACACAAGGGTGCCCCTTGGGCACTGCTACACCAGTCAGCCAACCCTGGCCACAACAAAGCTCACTTGTGTGGGCAGGCCTCCTCTTCTTGGCCCTACGAAGCACACCAGGGCCAAATCAGGACACAGGCACTGCCGAGCCATGTGTGTCTCCCCCTCACCAGGTAGGGCACATGGCTCTGTTGGGCTTCTCGTGTGCAAAAAACACTCACATAAGGGCAACACATGAGGTGGAGTACAACTAAGCAGGGACTCCCACCACTCTCTCACCTTCTCGTGCCACTCACACCACCTCACCACAACAAGGAGAAACCAAACACTGGAAAGGGTCGTGACCACAAAGGAAGTAGGCACAGGACACACACACTGCTGCCAAAACATCCGCTTGCTTTTCAGCAAGACAGCTGGAGAACAACGCTCATGGGAATGCTGGGAGAACCCAGCTGCCCAGAACCTTGGTCTGTAGCAAGGGGCAACCCACAGTCTGAAACTTTTCCCCAAACCCTGCCAGGGAAAACCTTCAAAGCTTCCTGCAGCCAGAACTGCAGGTGAGAGGCAGCAATGGCCACAGAGGCAACACAAGAGGAGAAAGGGAAGAAAGTCTGCACAGCTGCACCCAGCCAGTGCCTGAAATGACAGTGCCACAAAACCAAGCCCACTCCCATTGCACACCATGGGTGCCACTGAGTACATTCTCTCCAGCTGAAGGACAAGGTCCAACAGCACCAAAGGCAAGACTTGCTTCCCATCAGTTCAGTATCTGTCTAAGCTTGGCAGAGGAACCCGAATGAAAAACCTCCTTGGAGGCCTGTTGAATCAGGGAACACAAGACCTTCTACCCAGGACCCCCACACCCTCCTCACTTCTGAAACAGCCAGCCCAAGGGCTAGCTTTGGGCACATGCCATTTCAGAGAATGCACAACAATTAGTCCCACCTCGACCCCACACAGAAGGCACAAGTTGAGTGCTCATGGACCTTCATTTCTCCCACAGAGAGACAACACAGGAGAGCACAGACCAGACAAGTACCTGGAGGTGATGAGGTGGTGGTGTATGTTGGTGTGGGCATGGACGTGCTTGCAGTAATTGGTGTGGGTGCTGGTGTGCCAGGAACAATCGTCATTGTCCCCAGGGTGCTGCTGGTGGTGCTTCTGGGGACCATTGTGGTGGTGGTGCTGCTGGGAGGCTCCGATGGCATTGGCGTGGGAGTGGTTGTCGAAACAGGTGGAGGGGACACTGTTCTCATTGTGGACGAAGGTGGGGCTGTTAGAAACAACAGGGACAGAGAAAACAGACATAGGTGCAAGATGCATGAGTGGTATACAACATGCAGTGAACAGAAGTTACACATTAGGTAGCTGCCAGAAACTTAGTGTTCAGCCCACCTTTACCGCAGTAAAGTTCTATATCACCAGGTCTTCCTTTCTCTCCCCAGAAAGCAGACTACTTCCAAATCAGTGCAGAGACAGGGTCACAACAATCTTTCCTAGCAAAGAAACTAGGGATGTTGCTGTGATGTGCTTCTCACTAAATCAAAAATACTTACCAATAGGAGGCAGACATGACATGAGGAGGACTCTCAGCTCTGTGAGGCTTTCTATCTCTGCCTTATTACTTGGAACACCTCGCTATCTCACAGAGTAAGAACTGAGAGGGGAAGCTGTGGTCTGGGAAGAAAGTATGCACAGGAAAATATTACTGCCTGATTGTCATGTAATTTCCCTGTGGTGCAATGTCAGCCTAATGAAGAGATTCCCAGGGTACTAGTGGATCTCTCCAGCCAAAGACCACAGTTCACAGCAAGTGGCAGTCTGCAGGGTGAAACTGTTCCCGAAATCCTGCCAGGGGAATCCTTACTTCCTAGATCTATAGCCACAGGCAAATGTTAGCACTGACACAGGGAAAGCAGGAGGAGAAAGGGAAGGAATTCTACACAGCCCCACCAGACAATGCCTAAAATGATGGTACCCTAGATCAAGGCCTACTCTAATCGTGCACAACAGCTCCTGGGAATCTCCTCTCCATCAGAAGGACAGAGCTCCAAACCAGCATAACTAAGACTTCCTGCCAGCTCAATATCGGCTATGGAGATGACATGCCTTTAGTAGCTGACAGACCTTTATTTCTCCTATGTCAAACTCTCCTACCTGGAGAGTTTGAAGTTACTGAGGTGATGACTGATGGTGTGAATTCACTGGTGACAGCTGGGGTGGGAATGGGTGTGGTGGTAATTGCTGTTGACTGCCTGACTGTAGTGGTGATGGGTACTGTTGTGCCGGTGGTGGTTGAAGTTGTAGTTGGTGTTGGACTCAGTGTATTTGTAGTCTCACAAGAAATTTCACTCCACTCACAACAGTATACCATGATTTCATAATTATAGCAAAGTTGCCACATAGTTGCATCTTGCTCCTCATTTTTACAGATTAGTCCATATGTAACATTACACTCCACTTTCTGGCCAAGTTCCTCTAAACTTATATCGGGATTATCTCTAGCCCTGCATTCAATGTCTTCAGGAGCTTCACATATTTTGTTTCCATGTTCATTTCTTATTGCATCATAGGTTTCATAGTCACCGCCATCTTCTTCAGGTTTACTAACATCAAACCACTCAGTCCAATCACAGATTAATCCAAAGCATGGAGCTGCAAGAAAAGACAGAGATTTAGCATCTGATCTTACAGAAAACATTCTGAGAAGATTAATTTTGTTTTCTATTCCATTAAGGACTAAAGCAATGCATTGTAACTTGACATTTTTCCAAGAGAAGAGTGTTCTAAAATGGGTTCTATATTACCAGGTTTTTCAACAGGAAGGTTCACATCAAAATAAAATCACAAAGCTGAAGCCTTTAAAGGTCTTTCTTTGATACATACTTATCACATTTTTGCAATTTTAAAAAATTATTTATTTTTGTTTTAAATATATTTTTCTGTAGTTGCCATCTTTAATTTACTATTCCTTTAAATATTCCTTTGACATTTTTTAACAACTTTGTTTTGTATTTAAAACTTACTTGTAGTTACTGGAGGGCTTGTAGTGGTAACTGAAATAGAAAAAAAAATATTACTCCATCATCTGCAAGCTTTATAAAAAAATATAATAGTAGTTTCAAATATCCTAATTTTTTTTAATTTTATTTTATTTTATTTTTGCTGACACTACTGAGACATTTTCTACTATCCCAGCAGGATACTGAGATGCTAACATGTTTTTCAGAATTAGGAAGGCACCCTGTGCATTTATAGCTACAATTTCTTCCATGAGAAGTAAATCAACTCAAAGTGTTAAAAATTTTTCTTAACGTAGTATGATAAAACTATTCATAAGTATCACTCTATCTGTGTTAACCCTAAGCCCATATACTTGTACATTCAATATTTTAAGTATTTTCCTTAAAGAAAACAATTTTTAGATGCACATGTCTGTTGAAGATTTACCTGTGGTGGTAAGAGTACTAGTAGGAAAGGAGGTTGAAATGGTTGTAGGTGAAGTAGATGTCGGACAAGGGTAAGTACTTCCAACAACTATAGAACCATTTTCTGCACAAACGTATGTTATACATATGTTGCCATCCTGTATTTGTGCCACAATTTCACCCACTTCATAACTTGTTCCATTGATAACACAAGGACACCCTGCAAGAAAGAGCTTTACTGTGCAATTTTCCTATTACCAGGTAAGAGATAAAGGCAAATCACGTCATGCATGGTCCTTTCATAGCTATAGCTGGAGCTTAGATATAATACATTGCACAAATTTATCTTTACATTAAAACATTTTTAATAAAGCCCTGCATAAAATGCTTAGAAGAACAGACTTACAAACCAGGTTTTAAAATGTTCTGAGAGAAATAACAACTGCAATTTACTATCTGACACTTTTCTATAACACTACATGTTCTGGGAGTGCAAACTCTTTTAGTGGAATCCAGTAGTTTGGATATGGGACATGGGGAGACAGAATAAGGGACATGAGAAAAAGGTTGAACAAGAAGTACTAACAGCAAGGTTCAACAAAAGTGCTGCCCAATTTTCTTTGGCCACAACTTTAAACTTGCAATGGAAATAATTATTCCAAATCAGTACAAAGTCTTTTGCAGAGACAAATATAACAATTCTATGCATTTTTTTCTTTTTATTTGTAGAAAAACCCAAACGTTATTTACCTGGGATTGGTACACACTGTATGGATCCGGAGGGGCCACAGACACTAAAAGCAAAATTTTTAAAAATTAAAGTGTTGCAGATGCTTTATGGCACCTGTTAGCAGAGCCAAGAGCACAGAAATGTAGAAATTTGTCACTTGATCTTCATTCATACTACCAAACATTTTTCTGGGTGCAATATTTTCCAATATTGCCTAT
>VYZV01030663.1:50997-110974 GCA_013401275.1 Pandion haliaetus | reverse complement strand
ATTGGTAGACAGCAGTGATCTACAGTTCTGCATAATAGGCTCCCTGCTCTATAAATCTGCTCTCCTCCACAGCACTTTCCTGAGAATGTGATATATTTCTAAAAAGTTCCATCTAAATGNCTGAGAATGTGATATATTTCTAAAAAGTTCCATCTAAATGTCACCCTCAAAGCTTGCCATGCTGGGGACCATTCTAAATGTCAGAACAGTCTCATGCGACCTATGACTGAAATTAGGTTTAGTCTGTGCCACATTTTCCTAAAATGAATTTCTAAGACTAAGTTATGCATCTGGAATTTGGATTTTTATCTGTGTTATTATCCAGTCTCCTTGCCTTCAAAAGCACAGACTTTTTTCAGTTTACCTCCATTTTCAAGGCTCGACGTGCTTGGAAAGAGCAATGAGAAATGTTACAGTGAAACATGTTCCTCCTACATCATTTGAAAGAATTAATCCAAATCATGGCTGCATTTTTTATCTTTGCACAGGTAACAATTCCTTTACAGAATGCAGAGAAAAGTACACTTCATTAGCTCCACTGTCCACAGAACTGAACAAAAAAAGATGGATCCCTACAGCTTTCATAACACAGAAACAGACACAATCTTTAAACACCTTTGGAAAAAGAAAAAGCAATTGAAATTCATTAGACATCTAAATTTGACCTAACCATGATAAAGAGGCTATCCATGCATTAAAATGAAGGCACAAGCATATCAAAGGGGGGAAAAAAATTACAAAAATTAAGTAACGAATTAAAGACTTTCACAGTTCATACACACATGAAGGAGACACATGCATTAGCTTATAGGGGAACACCATCTAGTTTTCAAAGGCTTTATAAAATTATTCACATATGTTCACTTTTTTGTCTCCATAATCATTAGCATCCATTTATTCTTTAGCATCAACTCATTCCACGTTAGTTATCAGAAAATCAAAGTGGGGAGAACTCTTGACAGAGGAATGGATTGTTTAGTATAGAGGGTACAAATTCCATTTAAAGCTTTTCTGGGGTTTGGTACATTCATAAAATCTTTCCTGGCTAATTCTGTTGGGTTTAGTATGAAGTGAACTTAAGCTGAAGCTTTACCCTTGAAAAACATTATTTTCTTTTACAAAACACTTTCTCACAAAACTTTTAGTTTTGCTTTGAGTATTTTACCACTATCCAGACTGACTAAAGTTAACCATAAAGTTTAAAAGAAGTTTCATTAATGAGACTGACAGATTTTTAAAAAATGCATTCTGTGCCATATTCTACAAAAATATATTTAGACTGCAAGATTATTTATTACAGAATGTATGACCACCTAATTCAAGAATAAATCTAGATACACGTCTGAAGGAGCACAGTTGAGGACTATGCAATGGGCAGCTTCAGCTGCAGCAGCATCTGGCTTGTGACCACCAAACTATGTAACATTCTTTGAACAGCTTTTTCTAAGGAAGGAACAGCACTTCAGAAAACAAACAGGGCAAAACTATAATACAATATTACAGTCTGAGCTTAATTATTATACAAGATATACTAAATAAAACAAAGTAAGGCTTAAGTAGGACTTAAGGGAATCATAAGCCATATGCTGGCCCTCTGAACCAAAATTAATTGCATCTTAAAGACTATATAGGTCATTGTCATAAGAGTTTGGATGAGAAAATTGAATTGGGGGACACTATTCATCTCATAATGCTAACAGTAGTCCTTATCACTTATTACTGTAATAAAAGGTAGGCCACAAACTAGAGAGGGTATATTGAAGAGGTTAATAGCACAATCATCTAAACGTACAGTTAGTACTCTGCCAAATTCACTGCATTAGATTTTATTTAGTGGTACTCTACTGCATCTTGTATTACCAAGTGTAAAATAAATTGCACTTTTATAGCACACTGTTTTATGACTTCTATTTATTAGAAATACTTCTACTGTTTTCAGACAAAATATATATAAATACTCAAAAAATGCATGTGTTGTTAGTCTCTCACCTTTGTTATGAAGTACTTAAAAATGTTTCAAAAACATTGAAAATGTGCTTTGCTTATTCTATTGCACACATGCACTGGGTTAAAACATTAGGCAATTCCACAAATTTTACCTCGCAACTTCATTATGTTACTATAGAAATCCTACCGGTGATTTTTCAAGAAGCTTTTAAGGTTTCATTTCTGTACTAAAACATCAACTAGCTATGCTTTATATACTTTATCACATGGTCAGTGTATCTGATGGATTAAACAATGCCACCATCAGAACTCACCTTCAGCTAAAGGTAGGAACAAGTTAAGCTTAAAGAACAGCTGAAGGCAGCATTCATGCTCAAGTTCTGAGGCTTCTACTTACTGCTTTTGTTTTGGCAACCTCAGGCATCACACTCCAGCAATCCTCTTCTGCATGAAGTAAACCCATGCAGAAACACGGAGGCAGAGCAAGTTGCAACCAAAAGCACCATCATCACCACAGTAGCGATTCCCCAGCAAACTCACTAAGATCAAACTGTAGGACACATGTTTATATTCCAGAATATTAACCAACTTCTTTCATAATCTTAGGAAACTAAGGCAGGCTGTTCCAGAATTGTCCACTATAACTTTTTATGCTGTACTCGTCCCTAACACAAATATGCTGGCAGAAATCCCACCAATTCCTACACTCTCCTCTCCTACACCTCTTAAAAACCCAATCCGCATTTCTTCCAGGATAATGTCAGCAGTCACCTACATATATTCAAGGCCATAATCAAACCGAGGCAGAGGTAGCAAATTTTCTCTCCCACCCCCAACAGTGTAACAAACTAATTCTAGCAGCACAGGACTATAGCCATAAAAAAATTCACATAGAAAAAGTGAGAATCTAAGAAAATACCTCTTTCTCAAAAAACTGAAGTAAAGCTTGTACAGACTTTCTTTGGGATTAGTTCATCTCTAGCTATTGCTTGACCCTCCTGCATGCTCTCTGGGTGTTACGTGACAGGAAGTGCATAGAATGACTCTAACCTGTCAGTTTAAGTTTGGAAGATGTTACTGAAATGTCCTTGTTCATCAATCCATGGCAGTCATTTACCTGGGGAACTAAAGTTTAAGAATTACAGGTCACATTACTATACACAAGCGCTAAGATCCACACAATATAAAGCATGCAGCCAAAGCTACCAATGTGCATACTGACAAATAACCTCCCCTGTCTCCAAGAGAAAAACTCTGAACAAGTGAGAGATGACTGACAGGCTAGATCATGTTCCATACATTTTAGGTGCTTTTTTGTTGTTGTTGTTGGATCAATATGCAGTTCTCAAGTATTTACTGGTAAAGTCCTAAAGATTTTTGAAAAGGAACCACTAAAAAGAAGATCTCATACAAAGTAGATTATTGATCTGATACTTTGAGGTATAACAAAAGCTGTATAACCAATCTAGGGTCACCCAAAACTTTGTGGGGTTGGTTTTGTTTTGTTTGTTTGATTGTTTTTTTAAAGCATCATTAAAGCAGAACACACACAGCAGACGACTGCATACTTTTCTTCAAAGCAGGGACTTCAACCTCACTGCCCCACCACATGCCACAGTGGTCAAGCTGTGTGGCTGTTCTAAGGTACTTCCCCCACACACCCCCAGTGTTTTCTGTGAAAAGCTTAACTCAGTCTGATGAAGAAATAGTCTTTTTAAAAAAAATACTCATTTATACCAAAAGAATTTTCCTTACTAAGCCCATGTATTTTCTATCAAGTTTTAAATACCCAGCTGGTTGGGGGTGGGGGGGAGTCGGTATGTGCATTTGAACAAGCTCCTTTCATTTGCAGGAAACTATTTAAATGTTAAAGCAAAGAAGAGCTTAGGATGAGCTGGGAGGGTCTGGTTTTGTCAGGTTTTTACCCTGCAGAAGCTGCAGAGACTTGAAGAAAGGCAAAACACTCACAGCTCAGGTCTATACTTCATCATCTGTTTCCAAATCCAAGGAACTATGGTACTTACAATTAGGAGGACGATTTGCACCAAAGAAGAAAGGAGAAAGACCGTGCTGTTTTCTACCAAGGAAGCAGAAAATCCTCTTTAAGCAGAGGCTGGCATTTGAAGAGTAGTGACGCCATTTTCCTGGGAGGCCAAATACTGCCTGCCTGGTGACAGTCCTGATGAAGCAGCACCTCCAGCTCACTGAAGAAAAAAAACCCAAACCATGCCAAAATACTCCCAACTGCAAGGTGGGGGGAGACAGCTGGAGCGACAGGGGAACTCTTCCCAGTAGCAGTAGTAGGAAGAGCAGAGAGGTGAAGCTGAGCCTGGGAGACAGGGCCTGCTGACCCTATCCCTACCAAAGATGGCCACTTCTGCCCCTGGCTCCACACCAGGCCCCATCAGGCAGGGCCAGCCTCCCTGGGCAGCCCAGCCCTGCTTCAGCCTGGCTGTGGCCTCCCACACCTTGGCCCAGTGATGGGGCTGGGGCTGCCTGGCTTGGCCCTGCTGCCAGCAAGGCCTGGTCCTGCCCTGCCAGCCACCGCCATGGCATGGCAGGGCACCTCAGTGCTGGCACGGTGAGCTACCGCTTCATTTTTAAGCTCTTTCTGAACTGATTTGAAGCAGATCTGCTACTGTCATCCTCACCTTCTCCCAGTACTTCAGGATTTCTCAGGTGAGAGGAGCACCTTTTCTACCTGGATAACAAAAGTCATTTTATCTCAAACTCTTCTTTTAAAAAAAATAAGGGCAATCATCTTTTTATATTCTACCTTTGCTTTTCTCATTAATTTTTATACTCCCTCAACTTCTTTCTATATTCCTCACAGACTTTTCTTGGATCTGTACCTCTCAATTTTTTTGCCTCTTATATGTGATTGCATTTTGTACTTGCTTGTTCATACACCTTGGCCTTCCCCCCCCCTCTTCTACCCATACTGTATTTATTGGTCTATGACACATCACCTGTGGGCAGCCATTAACTCATCTTTCAATTTCCATTTCCCTTCTGTGTTCTTCCTTTATATTGCTTTATCCCTTTTGATATCACCCAGCACTGAACACATCCAGCCAGCCTTTCTCTCTTGAACTTCAGCTCCAATACTTTATATTCCTAGCAGAAGGTCCAAATGGATTGTGGCTACCGTTCAGGTGCCAGCATCCCCGTCCTACAAAATGTTGGTGCGACATTTTCACTGCGCTCACTGAGTGACCAACCACACTGTGCCGACTATGTGGGCAGGCGACTGCAGGAGCAGACTTCTCCCCATCATCACTTGCGATGCAAAGGAGATACTATGTTGGCAAGTAAAAGAGCACAGAAAGCAAAGAAAAAAAATAAGTAACAGTGAATACAAAGAAAAAAATGAAAAGGCGAGAAGAAATAGAGATAACAGGCTCAGCAATATTATCCTACAAGTAGAACACATTTCCACCTTAAAGCAAAAACAAACACACAGCCCCACAAAACCAAAACAACCCACACCACCTCAACTCCATATGAAAAAGCAAAGTATAGAAACTTTTTTGTAGAAACATATAGTTCTAAAACATTTTGGATTATGTATTTTAAAATTTGGTCATAACACCACAAAATATATGTCCACCCAAACTATTGCAGTACCTAATGCTAGTGACAACTCTGGGTCTTTAGACAGTATTCTATGTTACACATTTTGCCCTCTTACTTTACACTGCTGGCTCTCCCAGAGAGACCTGCCTCTGATCAGCCAGGTGCTCTGGCCTCTCCAGCCACCAGCCTGGGGCACCACCACAGCTTTTACTCACCATCCGAGCAGCACTGTGCTGCTATGCTGACCCAACCAAGATGTGCAATTCCCCAGCAGCCAAAAGTTCAAAACCCATGAGCTCTGGCTTCCCTTTTAAGTGTTGTGCAAACTCATACTATACTCTCTTAAGAGTCTTTTACACTAATTCACACATTGCCTATTTGGTTACAGAGTTTGATCATATACTGGAATACTAATCAAGCTTCCAATGTGTGTATCAGCTCATACACTATTCTTCTTATTGTTGCGGCAGGTGGGAGCAATGAAAAACTGAATATCCCATTAAATCAATTAGATAAGTACTCTGGTTTTGCTTTCTCTACTTCTAATTATTCCAGTCTGCCAGTATTGCCAGTGTTAGCAGTTTCACATACCAGATCATGATAATTAGCAGCACAAACTACTGATCTCTGATGTAGGAATTTTAACCAATTAACAAGTTAACAGGTAATTAGGCTTAAACAACAAAAAAAAAATCTCATCATCATCTGATGCTTGTGCAGCCTGAAATTCTCAATTACACGGTGGTAGTCTAGTTGCAAGGAACAAGGCAGGTAAGGAGCTATGAAGCAGGGCAGATTGGTAACTTCAGCATCTGGGAGGTGCTGTGAAACAACAGGCAGATGCCAACATTACAACTGATAATGATACAAACAGAATTAATTTTCACTTTCTTTAAAGGAAAGGAAAGCTCTACCCAAGGTTAGCCCCCCAGCTCATATTTATTAAACCAATAGCCATCTAAAGAACAAGCCATCTAAGCCAACAGCCACATAAGAAAATTCTTCACAACCAGAAGCAGAAGTAAGTAGAGTTATCTATCTGGAGATATCACAAAATGACAACTATCTATAGTGACATGCTTAAGGTGGTACACATTCGTGCAACAGAAGTCAGAGTAAGGCAAAATGAATGCAAGTGACAAACATGAAAAGGCTAATTACCAGCAAAATATTTTTGTTCTTACTTATGACTTGAATAATTTTCATCAAATATTCAAAAAACAAGGTGATTTTTCCTTTCTGAAATCTTGCAAAATCTATTCTCTTTCTAAAATGAATTTAAAGTTAACTGCTAGAGTGAGTGGAGAAAGAGCTCTGCCACCACTTCACACAAAAGTCAGCAAAGGAGACAAGGCAGCAGGGTTAGTTAGTCTAGCTTGGGAAACACAGCTCTTCTCTGTTGGGTTTTAGCAATCTGAAAAGTAAGGCTGAAAAAACACCAAAGCTAATAGTTTGCTCTAACTAATAATTCCTTTGCTTCATGCTGCAATTTAGTCATGTCATCTTCTTTTCCCCATAAGGACTGGATTTCCTCCAAATTCCTAACAAACAAAGGCTGCCTCTAAGGTGCTCTTTTCTCTTTCAAAAGGAATAATGGGTTTAAATATTTGGCCTAACTTTGGTATCATTTTACAAATTTGATAACTTACATTGTAATACAAGCAGAATTTCAGTAGTTCATGTGCAGATCCTTGGAGCCACTGTACTAACAAACCCTAGCACCATCCACAAAGGAGTCTCAGATTAAGTAGGACTGCACTTACCTGTCTGAACTACTTCTGTCTGTGCTCCTTAAATCCTCTTACTGCATTGGCAGAAAGGGTATGATCACTCTTACATTTTCAGAGTCAGTTTTGTCAGTGCTTTTTAAACAGGTATAACCCACTCAAAAAAAAAGGTAAGACTAATATCATATGGTATATTTAATGTGCCTGTTTCCCTAAACAAAGAGCTAAATATCACAAGGTTTACAAGGTACTACAGACATTCAGAGGCTATGTTTCTTTCTTCCAATCCCAACACTACAACATAGGACAGAAAAGGAGGAAAAAGAAGTCTCTGCATGTTGTTAGCCACCCATGAATGCAGTCACTCTCCATAACACCTCCTGACACGCTTGCAAGACAAATGATTTCAGGACTCTAGCATGAATATATAGAGCTTAGGTCATAATAAGAGTTGCCCACTGTCCACTACCTAGGGAATGATACCATAATGACTTGCTACTTACCATATTTTCGTCTTCAAGAGGGGCAAGAAAGGGCCTGGTTTACTACCACTATACACAGAAGTTTATTATTTGTATTTAAGAAAAATGCCTTGTTAGCAAGTCAGAAGAGTAGCTTTCTACTGTAACCTTTTCCTGCTACCATATTCATCATCATGCAAAGAATATCTTTGTATGGATCTGAAATGACATGAATCTGTTAAAGTTTCCAAATACAGGAGCTAGTTCTTTAAATTCAAACTGCTGATAAACAAAAACTTTCATCTCTGGAGGTCCCACAGGTAGCACACAGTGTTACGACAACCACCATCATGCCTTTCACTTTGAGTGGATGAACAAGAGAGACTAAACCCCATAATCTTAGCTCTAAATTAAGTCTGAACTTCATTTGGAAAAAAATAGGAACAACTACTCCCTTAATTACAGACTATCTTTCTTTTTAATTAACCAGAATAATTGAAGCATGACTTCTTAAAAGCTTCTTGCCTAACATCTCCCACAGTGGAAGCTTTTTACTATCTGCCAAACAACGTAAAGCCTTGAAAAACTTCCGACTGCATAATCTGCTGGCTAATACTACTGTATAGCATACACAGTAGCTTTCTTATAGCCGTCGTGACTTCAAAAAGTGCAATTTAAGTTCTGTTTGTTTTTCAACTCTGATTATTCCAAGTAAAATAACTGTAGGTTGCAAAAGAGAAAATATCCTCTCTTGATCATTCCAAATTCATAGAAGCACTACTTAAAATCTGCTTTCTTTATGGTTTTTATACTTTAAAAAAAACCCAAACATTAATGGTAACATTTTTTAATAAAAGCTTTTTTCTTAGGAACACGTATTTCAGTCACATACAGCAAGGTTTGGCATCACCATATTAAGTAAAATGTAATGGTTCCATCCAGTGGTCATCTCCAGCATTGCAGACCTAAGTAAAACAAAGAAATCTTTACACTGAACTTATTGTAAAAATGACCTAATAGCATGGGAAAGAGCAGAAGTGACTTGCTGAATTCACATGGTAAGTGCTTAATAATGTTAACACACTTCTACATGATCAGATCACAATTATAAATATCTTTCTATTTGCACAATACATATAATTGAAAACATATTTACCTGTTACTAACATTTTGAAATCATAACACAAAATAAGTTTTACTTAATTTCTTAGTTACGTAGTACAAAAATGAATACTTCCATAATGTGAGATTATAAATAACTCCCACTTTCAAAAACCTGTCGTCTTTTTCCTGTTTTTTGTAACATGCAGCATCCAGAGAATCCAATAGAGCTCACTATGCTAAAGAAATACAAAAGCACAGAAAGAGTGTCTCCTAGAAGCTTTCAGCATTGTTTACATCCCCAAAAATGCTTCACCTGAAAGTGTCAACTCCAGATGTGTTGGTCACAGATGAGTGACAGCAACTTCTATAGCACAGATACAACTGAGGAAAGAAATATCCTTTTTTTTTTTTTTTTATCATCACTCTGACCCACTGTTCCTTCAGCACTTGGGGGGGGAAAAAACAACAAACATGTCAATGGAGTCTACTGGGCATCTTAAATGAAAGAATAAATATTTCTCATATGTACATGCATACACAGATAACGGTCGCAGAAAGAACCAATGGATTTTGCTGAATTGCCCACAAATTAGAAATGCAGAGCAGGAACGAATGACAAGGCATGGCAGCCGTGCCACCTTCTACAGGCTCAGGTAGCACACTGCACATTTTTATGTTGTGTTAGCAAATTTCACCACACATTCATAAATATTAGATGCTGTTAACTCTTTCTGGTGTTCTGGATAACCTTCCTCTGACAGCAACAGTTTCTCCTTGCCCTGTTCCAGGTCATTAAGATCAGTCAACTTCACAAGACACATAGATCGTGACCTTGTCAAATCCAGTCATTCAAAAGACAGCTTCAGTCAGGGAAAAAACAGAACATGAACTGCTATTTTCATGTTCCCCATGTACTGGCACAGACATAGTGTCTTTGTTATGAAATAGGCATAATGCTCCCCACCCACGTCTGGTCTCTATTGCAGCAACCCATATGGTGCCATTCATCTTTTCTCCCTCTCCTCCTCCTTTCTTGTGCTGTTTTGAGTGGAAATCTGTAAGATCCAAGCACAGAATGAATTATGAATAAAGTTTTCCTCACACTCATTTCTCCCTATAAAGCCTGCCACTAACCTTAAAAGCCACTGCCCTATTCAAAGATCAGCAAGCAAAGTTTCTGAAAGAGTGTAATGCTGCAAGCGCTTATGCTTTTATACCAGAGCAGCTCAACTTTCTGAGCAGTGACAGCTTCTGCTTGGCTTATAAGAAGTCTGCAAGTATTTCTTTCAGAAGATAACCATCAAATGAACAGCACAGTCTGCCACTACCTGCAATCTGTGTCCCAGAGGCTAGCCACTGCTCTATATTTTACACTAGGAGGTACCACAAACCAGAATAGGGAAAAATTCAAGGTTGCTTAACAAAGTTCAGCGCAACTCTTCGGTTTGAGAAAGTTGTGCCAAATTCAGCCACTGGGAGGAGCGTACCAGCACAGGCTTGAGCAGCAGCGAGATGGAGAGAAAAGACTGGACTGCTGAACAAAATTGTACCACAAAAGCCATCAAAAAAGTTACTAGTTATTGTCTTCTCCAGGGTGAGCAGCCTGACTGGGATTTGAACAAACATAAAGATTATCCCTACCCCAACAAATCCCTATTAACAATTTGGTGGCAGGGGGAGGGATTCTTAATTTTCGGAATTGAAGGAGGATCACCTCAGGACCTAGATTACCCTGCCAGTAGCACAACCCTGTAGGAGGAGCTGCGATGACACAAACCTCTATTTCCCAGTTCACTCTGAGCCCCCCAGGGCCCCCCACAGCTCTGGGACACAGGGTCTGGTCCCTCTGCAAACTGCAAGCACTACACGGGCTCCCCAAGCACTCTTTGCATTTCTTATCTCTCCACACCACATTCCCAGCCTATTATCTGGGCATCTCACCACCTCACAGCTACAGATGACAGAGAAATATCTCTACCAAGTGGAGTAGTAGGCTCAGAGATATTAAAGCTACATCCACAAAGGGCACATTCCTTAAAATGCTCAGTGTTGACAAGCCTTAGTATTTGGGCACCTTGTAGCCTAGACACGTCCCTGAAATAAGACAGTCAAAAAGCAACAGACTTCAGCAACCACTACCATGAGCAGGATGCTACCAGATATAGCTATTAGGAACCTATAATAAGCAGGTTTTGACCTCCCCAGGTGTTAACTCCCACACCTGTTTCTGCAACTCTGACCTACAGGAGTGAACCTTTACCTATAATTGTGGACTTTTCTCTGAAATTAGGCACATAAACACTTACTTCAAAAGCTTAAAAAAAGAGTGTGAAGCCTTTAAATACATCAGCGGGTGGGAAGGGAGAAATTAAATACTACCACCAGCACTGGATGAAATACAGTAGAAATGAACAAAACAGTCCTTGAAACTCAACATTTCCTAACAAGAAAAGAGAGCAGCAGGCCATACAGCTTGTTATCTTTACTTAGTCTCACAGCCCAGTGAACATTTTTAAATTCCTTTATATAAAGTAGAACAGCTTTCAGAGGCCTACATGTGGGGTAATTAAAGAGCCTTCCTGGAACAACACCCTGGGAGAAGTATCATTTTGGTGCACACATGTAATACAAGAGGGGGAAGTGAACTCTGGGTTCTAGTTGACTAGAGACAATCAATAAGCCTTCGGTCAACCAAGCTTGAAGTTTAAGCATTTATAATGTGTATATAAGTGTTGTTATTTTCATTTTCAATGTAACTTGGTATGTTTTGATAAGCATAAAGGGATTACTTCTCAAAGGCCTCCAAACATGACTTTTATTGACGGGTTAGTAATGAATTAGTACTGTAAGGCAAAAAGATAGTTCAGATTTATCAGGCAATGAGCTTCACCCAATACATCATATCAAGAACAGAGCAGGTATTCCAAAATGCTCTTGCAATACAGTGGTTTGAGTAGTTAACCTTTTAGTAACAAGCATCATAATTACATTTCTCCATTTCCCTGGATTAAAAACAAAATCCTCCTGTCAACATCAGGACAAGCAATTTTTGTAACAAATGCTTCCTCTCTAATCAGGGCTTCTTCTGGACAGTTGCTCTATTTATGACACTGAAAATTAGTTTCTATTCATACTGATATTTTGCAATCATTCCTTAATTGTTTAATTTAGCTACTTCAGAGAGAAATTAAAAGTTCCACTGATTTTTTTCATATCAAAACTTGAGTGAACAGCCTACCAATTATTAGAAACTGACAATATACTGTATTATAAATACATTGTCATATAAACAATATCTTCAAATTCATAATCTACTTAAGAGACTGGGGAGCACTCATTTTTATTCCCTTATAATTACACATTTTCTAGATTGTCATCTTTGTTTAAAGTAGAAAATATATTACAAAATACCCTGCAATACAAGGGAGAGCATTAAAGTTTCAAAGACTAGTGCTAACAGACCCAAACAATAGTGGACCAAAGACTATAACCTTAGCCTGAGTTTAGCCCCTCCACACTATATAAGCAGGCTGATAAAGGATGTAGTTAGTTAAGATTCCTTCATTAGAAGATGCTTCCTTTGGCACAGATCCAGTCCACTTCAGAGAGAGTGACTAAGGATGAATGCTCATCCGTGGGACTCCTGTCCAATTTCTTGCACACATGTAACAGTAGAAGAGAAAGGAAAAAAGCAACAAGTTGTGTCAAGGTAACTGCTACTTTAAGGCCCAGATTCTGGTCCTGCAAGAGGATGTTTAGGACGTTAAGTGAATCACAAACCAAATGTTGAGAGGCAATGAGAAAGTCTGGCTTTCTCTTTCAGGTTCCCCAACTTACTGTCCCATGATATGAATTTGCAAGCACTAAAATTTGGAAATAAAGGCCCAAAGTTCAATGTTTTGTGCCTAAAAACAAACTGACAAAAAGTGCCCATCATGACAGTGTCTTAGATGTCTCAGAGTTGGCACTCTGAAAATAGAGGAGATACTTTATCTTGATCTCATTCTGCCTTTATTGCTTGCTTGTAAAATGTAGAGAAAGCTTGCACAGCTCAAGGGTGTTGTGAAGGTAACTTAATAATTTTGGGAGAAGCTATTCAGTTATTACAGTGATGAGCATCATGACAAGCCCCTGAGGAAAAGAATAATTTTGACTTCAGAGTAAGGGTCTGAATAAAATGCAGGAAAATAAGGCCTGAGGCCACACGTTGTACAAAATAGCGAACATCTGTTCATTAAACAAACCCTGTTCATCTCACAATCCACATAAGGCAAAAATACTTTGGAAAAAAATAGCATGAGATAACATAATTAAGGACTACTGTATAGCATACAACTGGAGGCAAACTTCTGTTGCAAGTATGGTTAACCATACTTGACTATAAACTCATCTTTTAATAATTCTTTTTATTACTATTTTTTTTTAACATCATCCTTATTTGCTTCTTCAGAATTAAAACCAAATCCCATCTCTTATGACCACTTTGTCCATTAATAATATTTGAAACTCATGTACAACAAACAGACCTCTTCCCCTTTAGCTGGGGGAATAAATGGTGGCAGTTTTTACACTGTGGGTTTTGGGGGGATAGAATTGACCAGAAAGTTTTCACATGTTTGCTGACAACAGGAGTCAAGAACATGAAGTGTCATTGCGGGCTCTGGAAGGAGACATGCTCTTTTGGCAACAGGCTTTTCAAACAAATCTACTCCTCCCAATAAACTTTGTCTTCTACCCCATAACTCAAATCTATATTGGTCACGTCATTTTTTTCCCCCCTTCCCAAATCTCAATTTTCCAATTCTCTGCTTCTTGTTAAAATTCAGGATACCCTTCTAGACTATCTACCCTTATCCCACTCTTTTGACCTATGTCACCTAGTTGTTCTATTAGGTTTTTAGTTCCCTATCCTGCATTCGTCAGGCTAGCCACCTTATGTCCATCACTTTAGTCTCCAGCAATACCTACACTTTTCTTCACCAGCTAACTTTGGTGCTTACTCAGAATTAATACTCCTAGCCTCAGTATCCCAAGTGTTCCCATTTACGCAGACCTACCTTGAAGTCTCTTGAGACATTTTTCCCTTTTTCTCCAAGTCCTGTTCTGCTGCATTACCTTCTTATCCTAGGTATTTTTGACAGTGCCAGCTGGCTGTCATTCTTTATGTATAGGTAGTGTCCAATTCAGAGTCAGTTTCAAACTCCTTTCTACCCCAGCTTTTCTTCTCCTTCCCCTAGATCTATGTTTCCTCTAGTCTGCGTTCAGCCTGGGATATTTCACACATTGCTGGGTGCTTACAGCAGCAGACAATAAAGAAAAACATATTCCAGCTAAGTACTGAAGTCAACTATTAACTAATGTTTATCTTTAATATTTAATAAAATATTTAACTGAATCTTTGAATGGAAAAAACAGAGAAATTTCCCCCCAAGCATATTTAAGAATACGAAATAAACTTAAGAAATGGAAATATGTTCATATTCACAGGACTTTATTACCAATACATGTAAAACCTGAATTTTACTGATAGCTTTCAATGAGCTAATGCTGAGACTCAGGGAATGGCCTGCTATTCAGGAAAGATGAGCACCCATTTGCATGGTAGTAACCATAAAGTGACATTACAGTTTAACTCAAAAGCAGTTGGAAATGTCAGAGCACTAGTATTCACGGTACTTCATCACTTCATGATGCTAAACCAGGCCTCAGAAGGAAGATGCTATTAAAGAGAAAAAGAAAAAACCATGCAGCATCTCATCAGGCATGCAACGCTTTCACTGAACACTCGACCTTCTGAAAGGCATTTCAGGGCAGTTAACATGAACATCCAGCCCCAGGTGAAATCACACGTGCACTGCCTGAACACAAGGAACCAGCCTGAAAATACAGGCACAAGACACTGTGCCAGGACCTTTCATTAAAGGATAGAAAGCACAACACAAAGCTAGCAGGAGCTGGGGGGAAACTGGAGTAGAGCTTTGAACTCAGAAGGCAGTGGGCAGGAAGCTAAAGATGCCTCACCCAAAAAGACATTTTTCTTCCCTACGCTGGGAAGCAGGGCAGGGCAGCTGCCTCCCAGGAGGTCTCAGCCCCACACTAGGGGCTCCTGCCCTCCCATGGACCACCCTCGCTTCCTCCATGTCTAAGCCCATTTTCCAAGTGAAACACTTCATCCCCCTAAGAGGAGGAGCCTCCAAGCACCCGCTCCAGGAGACAGCTGTGCAGTGCCCATGCCCCTGCCTGGGGCAGAGGGAAAATCCTGCTGCTCATCACTGTCACACAGCCGTGACAGCCAGTGGCTCCCAAATGGAGCTCTAGCAAAAATCAAAGCTCCTAAAGGAGTTTCAGACAGTGCAGCAGAGGCATGTTGATACGGCAGATCAATGCCAGCTGCTGCACTGTGGGCACTGCAGAGGCAACAGCTAGCATTACCTTCAGGAAACTCCATCAGCTCTTCCAGTGGACTTCTGAATTTCAGACTTAATCCGTGGTAGTGTCAGGCATGACCAAAAGAGATCAATATTGTGTTTCAGAATATCTAAGCATCTTGCAAGCATACCTTATGCTTTATAACACAAGATCCTGAATAATTTAGAAGTTATTTAAAGCATGATGTGGTTAAAAAAAAAAAAACAAAAACAAACAAGTCAAAGAGTGGATTTTACATTCTGCAACTCACACAAAGAAATCAGCTGTTTCTTTCTTCTGCTTTCATCAACAGTTTAGTTTTTCAACTCAGATACATTAACCCCGTATTTCTTTTCAGGATTTCAAGCCAAAAAGTTCATGGGGCATTGTTTTGTACCTATGCAAACCTACAGCTTCAAGTCACCAAACATTTTTGGTCAGGCATTTAACAGGACAGTCTGAAATCCAGGCAGATAAACAGAGAAAAGTTCAAGAAGAGAAATTAAGAACAAAGACTACATTCACACCCAGGTTATAGTTCACAGTGGCTCCTATTTATCACAAAAATAGTCCATCCAAAAAAAAACAAACCCAAAAAAAACCCCACCCAAACCTGAATCCCAACTTTTATAGCAAGTTTTTACAATAATAAGCTTAATTTTCAAAACTCCAGGCTTTGGTAGTGTCCCCCCCCCACCTTAAGAAATATTCCTTTTAAAAAAAATTGGCTGAGAAAACTGTCCTAATTAATATTCAGTTCAGTGATTAAGCACTCTCCCAAGTGACCTATCTGTGTAATAGCATGAAGTACCACCTGCTCAAACTGTTGTTTTGCAGCGAAATATTAATCCCTTGTACCTTCTGTTACCAAGCTTGGATGCCATCTGAAATTCAAAAGGGAATGATTCATTGTAGATGCTTTATAAACTCACTGAAATTTATACAAAAAAGTAGCAATTATGTACAAATAATTTGAAATAATGTAGTACAAAAAGCAGGTTATGGAATTTTAGGTAATTTCTCCCAATTGAAGTTCATTTCATATTATGCAATGTATAAATAACAAACATTTCTTAATGGAAATTGAATTATTCAGTTTTTTCTTTTAAATAAACCTTGCATATTTTCTATAAACAAGCATAAGGTATATAGCTATCTCAGATTGCTTTGTCTGTTCCTTAGAGAAAAGGTGTTAAGATAACATTTCATAAAAATCTATTTCTTCAAAGGTCCTGGCATAGAAAGCTGCACTTCTTCCCTTTACACAAGTTTGAATTCGTCCCTAAAACAAAACACAAGAATAACTATAGCATATTCTTTATATGCACTGTGGGTGGAAAAATCCTTATATTTCTGCCAACGTTATACCTAGCATGCAAGCAAAATTGCGTACTTAAGACATGTTTGTCTTATTGATGGCATGCAAGTGGAAGGGGAATAAGAAACAGAATCAGATAATTGGCAGCATAACAAATTCCAAGGTCAAGATCTGACTTCAACCAAGAGTCTTATTTCACACAAGTCTTTATTTAAAAAGAAAAAAATTTTAAAAATCCTCACTTGCTTCCTGTCTTGGGACTACCTCTGTAAGAGAGACCTTTAGACCTCAGCTTCAGTCCACATTGCTAAAGAACTGATCTTACAGAAGATCTGAAGGCAGGAAAAGAACCAGAAAAGTCACAAATACAAAGGAAATATTGCAAACAACCTAAGCAGCTCTTCATGTAGGAAAAAATACTGTCATTTCTTTGAAGGTATTCCTAAACATTTGTGCAATAAGACAGCTTTCTCTTGTCCTGTGTAAGTTGGGGTCAAACTGAGGCAAATGACCTGTACATAAATTATGCATAAACAGAATTTTCAAAGACCACAAGTTCTGTACTTAGAGACTGAACAAATTAGTAGCATAAAGCAATAGATTCTACAACAGGAGAAAAATTATTGCAATTAAATAATACATTAAAAAGCAAAATCAATCTTTGAAATAGTCCCATCATTTCTAAGATTACTTTCTTAACATAATGACAGAGGGGGCTTTAGGGCTGAAAAAGAAAACCAGGCCATATCTAAAAGGCACTTACAAGTGGGCTCAGTTCTGGGCTTAGCAGTGCTGATAGTATCAATGTGCAACAGTACAGAAGATGTGCCTCTAAAACCTGTACCAACATAACTTTAGTTTCTCAATCCCCCTCTGTAAAATGGGTTGCACTGTACGTTGCCACCTTATCGTGGTCTTGTGAAACAAACACTTCAAAGGTTTGTGACAGATTCTGGTATTATAGTAATACCTGCAATACAAGTACCTAAACCTTTTTGTATAAATGAGATATCAGAGGAAGTATTTTGTTTTCACAGCTTTACCTCTGTTACAACTAATCTTTTGGAATTAGAGATGAAAGCCAAACAAAAACCTTGCAAAGCAGAACAAAAAAGCAGAGATTCTACGAGTGCCTTAACTAACATGACTATTACCCTCCCACCATCCAACTAGAGCATATTGACTTACGTGTTCATAAGGCACTCAATTTATGTGACTTTTATAGAAGAAGATTGTAAGCTGGTTGTAAAATGCATGCAAAATAGAACTGTCCAACAGATTTTTGGAGGCATGTCTTCAGATAGATTTTTATCATTTTGAATAGAAGCAACTGAACCAAATTAATGAGATTTATAAAGACTTTTTTTAAAGACATAAATGAGAATTACATAGACAGCTCTCAAAGGTTAATTGCAGCTGAATCCTTAACTATTTCGACTCTTCTGAGCAGTGAATGGTGGTGACTTTGTACATTCGCACAAACTAAATATATAAGGAAAACAAAGACTTTCATTGCCAACAGAGACAACGTAACTGAGATGACTGTTGGGGTGAATTCTCCCAGCTGTCCCCCCTCTTTGCCAAGCAAATGGGCAAACAGCTCATGAAACAGCCCTCACATTTTCACGTTGCTTATACCCCAAGCATCCAAGGTGAACAATACCAGCTTCAGTTGAACTTAAATGTTATGATTTAAACCATGAGGGTTGAGGGAGGCAACAAGAAGGCTTACTGCCCACAGCCATCCCAACAGAAGGGACCATGAAACCCAAATTTGTTCCAAGATCAGCTGTAGCACTCAATTTAGGACCATCTTTGCTCTCATCTCAAAATGGACTAATTTTACAGATTTTTGCTACTAAATAGTAGCAATATCTTCCAGATACATAAATAGAACACATTCTGATTTCTGTATCAATAGATAGGCATGTTTGTTTATTTTCACAATACAGTAAATAACACCACATCATGTGAATTCTCCAGACAGTACTGGCTCGTGGAAGTGTAGAAAGATTTGATCTGAAGAAGTCTTCAAACAAAATACTATTGAAATATACCTGCTGATCAATTGCTTACCAATGTGGACAGAAGCTGAAAGTCTTAGCTCAGAGAAATAAAAGTATACATTAAATATTTACTCAACAGGTTAAAATTAATTTTCTTCCCAATATAGGCGAAGTATGTAGTTTGAACTTTCAAACCTATTTTAATAAAAACTAGAAGTTGTGAACTACGCATTCAATAGAATAAAATGGAGAGACATGGAAAAGAAATTAAATCTATTCTTATGTATTAGTTCATGCTACCGTATTCTTTTGTTTTCAGTTTTGCCCGAAAAGCTTGTGAAAACTCATCTGATGCTTATTAGTAATCTGCTAGTTTTTATGGATACCAATTCAAGCAAGAGGCTTTACTTTCAATGAAATTTTCCATTCTCTGTGCATTTCAAAGGACCAAAATAGAAATAGCTACATTTTCAAATAAAATTGGACTCTAAAATGGGAATTTCTGGAGTATTTTGCCAATGCTGATTGGAAAAAAGCCTTCCTTCACTCTGGCTTTAGTGAAATGCATGAAACATCCTAGTTTCAGCTGGGATAGAATGAATTTCTTCCTAGTAGCTGGTAGAGTGTTATGTTTTGGATTTAGTATGAGAAGAGTGTTGGTAACATACTGATGTTTTCAGTTGTTATTAAGTAGTGTTTATACCAAGTCAAGGATTTTTCAGTTTCTCATGCCCAGCCAGTGAGAAGGTTGGAGGGGCATAAGAAGTTGGGAGGGGACACAGCCAGGGCAGCTGACCCAGACTGGCCAAAGGGGTATTCCATACCATGTGATGTCATGCCCAGTATATAAACTGGGGGGAAAGCTGGCTGGGGGCTGCTGCTCAGGAACTGACTGGGCATCGGTCAGCCAGTGATTAGCAATTGCATTGTGCATCATCGTTTTGTGTGTTCCAATCCTTATCATCATTTTTACTATTACCCTTATTATTATTTTCTTCCTTTTCTGTCCTATTAAACTGTCATGTCAACCCACAAGTTGTACTTTTTTCCCCTGATTCTCTCCCCCATCCCAGTGGGTGGGGGGGAGTGAGCAAGCAGCTGCGTGGTGCTTAGTTGCCAGCTGGGGTTAAACCATGGCAGGAAAATAAGTAGTAACATGAGAAAATTACCCAAATGCAACCTGACATGACAGAGCATCAAGCTCAACTGTAACTTACTTGAATAAAAGCTGAAGTTTCTGAAGAAGTGCTCTGCATTAGGAAGGGAAAAAAAACCCCCACAAAATCTGACAGTCAGTAGCTACTGTGAAGACACTAAAACCATGTAAAAGAGAAGCTTAGAAGCACTGAAGAATGGTCTTTTCTCGATAACTAGTGGATGACAGCTTGCTTTCTACCTTAAACTGGAGTATGCACTGCAATAGAGGTCCACACCTCCACAAAGATGAATGCACTGTAATATTGCTCTTATTCCTAAAGTAATGTCTCAGATCAAAAAGTACAAAGGTCAGATATAAATATTTCACATAATATTTTCCTGTATGAAAAAATGTATCCAATAAGTGGTTTGGAGTTCCACAAAACATATAAAATAGTTTCCCTTTAAAAAGGGACAACGCTTAAGGAATGCTGACACTGCCACAGGGCATGCACTTTAGTACCACTGACTTGGCTTGATCACAAAGGTATACTTGCTGTGTTTCATTCATAAGCATGTGACTCAGGATTTATCAACATAAAATGAATTCAAGTCTTAATATGTTAAATCACTGTCCTGGGTTCAGTTGGGATAGAGTTAATTTTCATGGGAACCTGGGAGGGGGTAGAGCCAGGACAGCTGACCTGAGCTAGCCAAGGAGCTATTCCATACCATGTGACATCATGCTCAGTATATAAATGGGGAGAGGGCTGGGGGGACCTCTCGGCTCTCGGTGGGGGAAGTGGCAGAGCATCGGGTGCCTGGTGCTGAGCAGTTGCACTGTGCATCACTTGTTCTATATATTCTTTTATCAGTACCATTGTTGTTGTAACTTCTCTTTTTGTGTTGTCCCAGTAAACTGTCCTTATCTCAACCCACATGGTTCCATTTTTTGTTTGGTTAGGGTTTTGGTTTTTTTTTTTTATTTTTCTCCTTTCCGATTCTTCTCCCCATCTCACTGGAGGGCAGTGGGGAGGAGTGAGCGAGCGGCTGCCTGGTGCTTTGTTACCAGCTGGGCCGAAACAACCACAGTCCTTTTTGGCACCCAATGTGGGGCGAAAAGGGGTGAGATAATGACAGATCTGGCCAGAGCATGTTAAACAAAATTTGTTATATGCATTTCTTATATTAGTTAAATAGTCACTACTCACAATGTTGGTTCATTTGTTTACATGATGGCATTGTGTAAGTTCTTACATGCTCTATGTATTCCCTGCAGTTATGTTTATCACCTCTGGGAGAAGGATCAGGATTATTATCTTTTTGCTATACCGGGTAATGTCAACTTATGAAATGATTACATCGCTGGTCATGAGGTTAGGCTGGTATCTGTATGCAGCAGTGGTATCGTTTCCATACTTCAGGCACCTTCTATCGGAATTTATTGGTAATCGCACCCAATCTATGGGGAAGTCGGGGAGGGGGATACTTCCCCACGTTCATTCACCTCCCTTTTCTCCTTCTGGCTAACTACAACACCTTATGAGAATTTTTAATACCCTGGGATGCGCAAGCCACCATGCTGTTAGTACTATGTCTCCTGAATGTTTTTCAGGTCTTTTTTGGGGCTACGAAAAAGTTTCTTAAGAATACCACCCAGAGATCTGCCCCAACGCTGGATAGTCAGGGGTGGCACAGCATGTGGGAGAATATGGGCGGGTATCTAGACAACTTCTCACCTCCAGTAGCTTGGAACTTCACTCCCGAACAGCTACAGAACTCTCCTGAAGTGGTAGAATTTTTGAAAGGAAAATGCTGTGGCTATTCCAGAGAGGCACAACTTCCCATATTGTGCTGGGCCCCAGACAGTATCTACCAAACACTGCTTGATATTAGGCAGCACCCTCAGGGGGAAAAGAGAGAAAACAGAGTGACAGGCACCATGGCTACCCCAAGCCCAGTGACAGGCGCTGCAGCTGAACAACAGAACAACCTGTGCCAGTATCAGTCACCCCTATACAGAAGAAGAAATACACAAAGAAATCAGTTTGCTTCACGAGGGATGAAAGTGAACCAGGGTCATCACAAGAACAGGAGGCAGAGGCACAACCTGAAATAATCACCCTATCTCTATCCCTGAGCAAGTTGCACAGCATGCGGAAAGATTTTGGCTGCCACCCAGGTGAAAACATTATTACCTGGCTGCTCTGATACTGGGATAATGGGGCCAGTAGTTTGGAATCAGAAGGCAGGGAAGCCAAGCAGTTGGGATCCCTGTCTAGGGAAGGGGGCATTGACGAGGCAGTTGGGANGACAGATCTGGCCAGAGCATGTTAAACAAAATTTGTTATATGCATTTCTTATATTAGTTAAATAGTCACTACTCACAATGTTGGTTCATTTGTTTACATGATGGCATTGTGTAAGTTCTTACATGCTCTATGTATTCCCTGCAGTTATGTTTATCACCTCTGGGAGAAGGATCAGGATTATTATCTTTTTGCTATACCGGGTAATGTCAACTTATGAAATGATTACATCGCTGGTCATGAGGTTAGGCTGGTATCTGTATGCAGCAGTGGTATCGTTTCCATACTTCAGGCACCTTCTATCGGAATTTATTGGTAATCGCACCCAATCTATGGGGAAGTCGGGGAGGGGGATACTTCCCCACGTTCATTCACCTCCCTTTTCTCCTTCTGGCTAACTACAACACCTTATGAGAATTTTTAATACCCTGGGATGCGCAAGCCACCATGCTGTTAGTACTATGTCTCCTGAATGTTTTTCAGGTCTTTTTTGGGGCTACGAAAAAGTTTCTTAAGAATACCACCCAGAGATCTGCCCCAACGCTGGATAGTCAGGGGTGGCACAGCATGTGGGAGAATATGGGCGGGTATCTAGACAACTTCTCACCTCCAGTAGCTTGGAACTTCACTCCCGAACAGCTACAGAACTCTCCTGAAGTGGTAGAATTTTTGAAAGGAAAATGCTGTGGCTATTCCAGAGAGGCACAACTTCCCATATTGTGCTGGGCCCCAGACAGTATCTACCAAACACTGCTTGATATTAGGCAGCACCCTCAGGGGGAAAAGAGAGAAAACAGAGTGACAGGCACCATGGCTACCCCAAGCCCAGTGACAGGCGCTGCAGCTGAACAACAGAACAACCTGTGCCAGTATCAGTCACCCCTATACAGAAGAAGAAATACACAAAGAAATCAGTTTGCTTCACGAGGGATGAAAGTGAACCAGGGTCATCACAAGAACAGGAGGCAGAGGCACAACCTGAAATAATCACCCTATCTCTATCCCTGAGCAAGTTGCACAGCATGCGGAAAGATTTTGGCTGCCACCCAGGTGAAAACATTATTACCTGGCTGCTCTGATACTGGGATAATGGGGCCAGTAGTTTGGAATCAGAAGGCAGGGAAGCCAAGCAGTTGGGATCCCTGTCTAGGGAAGGGGGCATTGACGAGGCAGTTGGGAGAAAAACACAAGTCCTCAGCCTCTGGAGGCGACTTCTGTCAGGTGTGAAGGAAAGATACCCCTTCAAGGATGATGTTACATGTCACCAAGGCAAGTGGACCACCATGGAGATAGGTATCCCACACCTGAGGGAACTGACTGTGCTGGAGGTGATTTATAATGATCCAGAAAATGAGCAGTCACCCACAGATCCAGATGAAAGTCCAATGCACGCAACCCATGTGGCAGAAGTTTTATGAAGTGCACCAGCCTATGGCAACTCATTGGCAGGTATGTCCTGGAAAGAACGCTATGGACAAACGATGGATGAACTAGCTGTCCAACTCCAGCAATACGAAATAAGTCTGTTTTCCTTCCTAGGGGCCTGTGTCTCAGCTGTAGAGCAATTGTCCCAGGAGTTCCAGCAACTCAAAGTGGATGTGTCCTTCTCCCCACCTGTACAGGCCCACATCACAGCTATTAGGAGTAAGCATTCCTCTGCTCAAGAGAGATGAGATAGAAGGTACACACAACGGGCTAACCTGTGGTTTTATCTGTGTGACCATGGAGAGGACATGAGGAAGTGGAATGGAGAACCTACCTCAATCCTAGATGCGTGGGTACATGAGTTGCGAGAAAAAGCAATGAGAAAAGGGGATTCTTCTTGGAACAGTGCCACTCCAGTTTCCCACGAGCAGTTCCCCAGACAGAGTAGAAAAGCTGATCTCATTTCTGATCCTCTTGAAGGGACTTCTGATTCACATTGGTGAAAAGTGAGTAACATACTCTGACCAGGACTAGAGGGGCCCTGCCTCCAGCCAGGTGGAAGAAAGGGACAACTGGGTCTACTGGACGGTATGGATTTGATGGCCGGGCACATCAGACCCACAAGAATATAACAGTCTAGTGGACATGAAATGCAAGGGAAGCCATTGTGACAATCTATCAAAAGCCCTTCAAACCAAGGCCACAAAAGGTAACTCCAGTGACTGTAAGTTAATATTAACTGAGAAGGTCCCAGTGAAGTCAACAAAAAGACTCCCCTTAATTTCATGGGCTTTTTCTTAATTTCCCCTTAATTTCATGGGCTGTTTCCGTGCCTAATAGAGAACCATTAGGATCTTACCATTAAAGTGGTCATCTCTATTTTTCCTCTCAGCAAACAGGTCTTTAAAATGAAAATGACCCAGTCACTTTCAGTTAGTTTTATGACTATACTCTAAACAAAAAATGATCAAGTTAAAATAATGAACTCACAGATAAAGATTTTGGCATGAAAACCACTTTTTATAGGCCATTTTCATAACATTTTTGTACTTCCCAAGCACTTGCACACATATAATTCTTATTACAAAAAAATAAGGAGAAACCAAGACATGTTCTAGTATTGCCTTTTCCAGCCACCAGTTACAGGATACATGAAAAGAAGAGCTAACTTCAAGAGAAGTATATTTAACTAGTAATCCACAATACCGCATGCCACTTAGTAGAACCTTTTTTCCCCCCTCCTTATTACAACTCCACTTTCACTTATTGTTTGAAATTCATACCTAATTCAATATCCAAACACATCAAATCACAGCGCACCACCTTTTCTTCCTTGCAATCACTTTTCATTTTCCAAATTATTTGGACCACTAGTTGGCCAGTCAATGCCAGTCTTTTCTTCTTTCCCTCTTTCTGCAAAGGGAGCAAGAAACTCCACCTTCATTCAACTTTAGGAGCAACCAGTACATCATAACATTGAGCACTCTGCTGCTACAGATAATTTTTGTTTTCATACCTCAATTACCAAGTGTCAGAAGAAGCATTTCTTTGAAGCAGGAGGACCAATTCAAACTAGCAGAAGCCATTTCACAATGAATTAGCCTGCACAGTTAGATTTATGTAACTATTTCTCTTAAGGCTTCTAAACAGTTGCCCAACACTTCTGTGTCTGAGCACCTGCCACATATAAATTGAGAACAACTGAGCACTGCAGAGATCACACAGCCATATTCACTGCACAGATATTATGAACCTGCCTTCCGTTCAAAGGTACTGAGCTGTGGTCTTCATGATTACGAGTAGCAAAACAATTTGGTTTGACTTAACTGTCTCCAAAGCAGGTCAAAGTACATGGTATATAAACTTTCCAGCCCTGAAGGTGATCTTTGGAGGATGTGTTTTTAAATTGGAAAATATTTCAATCGCAACACACACTAAATGGAATGAATTTTACAATTCCTAAAGTAACCCTTGAACATCACTTACAGCAGTCACAAGGACCCATTTGCTACTTTAATCTAAAATTCCAAGTAATGCACATATTAGAAGTACATTACAATGCTCTTAACCTGATTGGATTTTTAAAGGGGATGAAAGGTGAGTAAGTGGGTAAACATGTTACAGAGAAGTCTGAAAATTGAAATTTCATTTTCTGAATTATTTATGAAAAGTAGCATAGGAAATAACTTGAGTAGCATTTCTTTTGAACTTGCAAAATGAACATTGTCAGCAATTTTCACAACTCAAGTTCAAGCTTACCTTTCTGTCAAGCAACTTTTCACAGATAGACTTCCCACAGCTCTAATGCCAAACAAAATACCACATGTAACACAAAACGTTATCGTTTCATTTGGCATTAGAGTTGGGCACAGTTCCTTGACAGGGATGGAGGTCCCCCATGTTATGACTGAAGGAAGAGGATGCCTTACAGCACAGCCAGAAAAGGAGCCAGCCCCTGTGGGTATCAGGCCACTGGGAAAGATGGATGCCCTGGACATCCTTGGGGGTTTATATCAGGTACAGTAGCTTCTAGCAGAGTTTCAGGGCCTCCAGTTGCACTGCTGATGGAAATTATGGATCAATAATGCTAGGAATGATTTTAACTTGTTTCAAAAACTAGATCTTGAGGATTCCTAGTTTCTGAAAACACAGATTTCCTTCCAACTGGGCCTAGACACACATGACAAGATAGTAATATTTTTTATGCATCACTTATAGGAAAACATTTAAGCAACATACTATCTAAAAATACCATTTTTAGTTTGAAGAAAATGCAGGCTTTGCTTTAAATGTAATGTCCTGTGTAATACCGTACTTAGTATCTATTAAAGAAAAATTGTTTCAATACTTAAGTTTTTTATTCACTGGTTTAGTACTCATTTTGTTTACCTGGTTTAACAGTGTTTCAGCTCCAGTTTCTGAGCCTTGGCATCTTCTGAAATACCTGCAGCCTTTTATAGCTCTTCAAAATAGAAGATCATCAAGTACCAGCAAAACATAGCCAAACGTCTTCATGTATATTCTACATCCTCAGCAGCAATACATCCCATAGTCATGATGATAAAGGGTCTGTCCCCATTCTGTCAGGCTGACCAAATACCCAGTTTTCTAATGTGGTAACAAAACCAGTGAAAGAAAAACCAAAAATGAAGAATAACCTAGTAGTTTAAACTGATACGATTTAATTTTGTTTAAAACAAGTATTTCATTTTGAGTTTGATCATTTAGCACAGGGAAGCAAAACATCTAGATTTAGTCACAATTAACAAAAGGGAAAACAGCACACTGCCTTTGACTTAATTATCAGGTGCTTAGGATACTGGTTAAGGATGTAAAAAGGACAATCTAAAAAAAATCACCTCAATGAGACAGGTGCAGGAATAGAGTAGGCAATCTCCCCCTAAAAATACTCCACTGAATGGGAAAGGACAGTGGACAAAGAGATAGAAAATAAGCATCCTATAGTAAGTAAAACAATTATCTGGTGATAGTAGAGAAAGATAGACCCTAAATTAAGAAATAAGTCACAATCTATCAGAAGTGGAATTCACTAAAAATTGTTTATATTTAGGTAATGAAATTGTGAAACCTGAAATACTGTTGCAGACTGCAAAATGCTATGGGAATGACAGAAATAGGATAGATGCTTATCATATATACAGTACTAAAATTTATATATATATATACACACACACACGCCATGCTCTACATATAACACAGAAATAAGGAAAATAGTAGTAAGACAAAAGAGGAGATAAATTACCAGATAGACTAAAGAAGGGAGAGCATGGTTAAAAGAAGATGTGCTTGAGTCAATATTACTTTGCAAATGGATTACAAAAATCCCTTTGGGTTCTGTCAAGAGTCAACTATAGATTTTCAAGGCAAGATTTGATCACAGAAAACTTCTATGAAGTAGTTTGATTGAATAATAATGGTGACTACTAAAACAACAACTTTGAAGTTTAAAAAAATATTACTTTTTAAACACCATATCAGGCAATCGAGAAATCACTGTAAAAATTTGGGGGACGGGGGGACGGGGGGGGAGGAGAGATTGGGTTTTGTTGGTTTTTTTTTTTTTAACTGGGAACAGCTGTTCTCCAAAGAGTATTGTTGGTGATGCTGATAAAGGAATCAGAACTGCATGTAAAAAAATACTGCCATGTATAGAACATACAGCAAGCAATTTTTAATCAAGCCTTCAGAACATAACAAAGTTTAATCACTATTCTAATAACATAAGTGATCAGAAAAACAGTTGCAGTTACTACTGTGTAAATAAAACCATTTATATAGAGCTTATGAAAGAGAATTTCAAGTAAGGCTCATTATCCAAGAATGAAAGTTAGCGCACAAGCTATGTTCTCCATTTTGCTCCCAAGACTATGTAAAGCCTTATTTTGTAAAAGGAATACATGGGGAAAAGTGATCATGTTAATTATGTCATCAAGAAGTATAATAAACTCTCTATAGGCTTTGCTCAAATGCAAATTGAATCAGGTCCTTAGATATTTAAGCTTTTTTCACCAAGTCCACTCCAACAAAATTCTGAATTCATTATAAATCAGTCAAGTCTCCTTTCCCATTAGGTTCTGCTATTAGCTCTAGTCACATAAGACCTTGTTATAGCTATTAGAACAAGCTTTACATAACATGATACATCAGGAGATAACGTGTGTAGAGAGAATGACTGGGAAAATAACACCAAGATCTGCAATATATGGAATCAATTCTCCGCAAAAACAGTTTTTGTTCCAGTCAAAGAATTAAAAAAAAGACCGGATTCTGGCTTGCTTTATTATGAACTCGGATGTATAGAAGGCCGTTTTCTACTGTATTTCAAATAAAGGAACTGTCTGTCTGTGGACACACACTCACAGCAAGAAAGGGGGGAGGAGGAGACCCAAGGGAAATGCTTTAGATTTGAATGTGTATTATCAACTAGTGCGACAAAGCTGAGTTAAATAAATGGATTTTCAATATTTGTGGCTAGAGGCTTCCAAATTAGAATACCTCAGTAATTAGCTCAGATGAAATTTAATTACTTTTGAATTACCAACATCTTCATTAGTAACTGGCCCTTTGGTATGGATTATCACATAAATCTTTTTCCATGCTGTATCTAATTGAAAGTAAACAAGCCAAAGCTTGGTGTAAACCCATTCAACATACACAAATTAAGCCAGTATTTATGCTAGATCTTATTTTCTCTGAACTCCAATATCCATTTACAGTGCCTAATAAAGAATCAAATGCGACAGTAATGCTTAGCTGGTCCACTGCCAAAACGCTTGATGGTGAGTCCCTGCCTCACTTAAGTCTATAAATTGATACAGCAGATCCTCCAGCTCCAGATCTGAGGCAGCTACTTTCCCCTAATCGCAAGCTTCATGCTACGAATTAAACATCAAGACACATTTTCAAGACACATGTATGCGAGCAAGAGAGGTTAGGAAGCTCCAGGCTTGGGGGTGGGGAGGTGGTGATGCCGGATGCATGGCATCACATCGACCCTACAGCACCAGCAGCCCCGTGCTATCCCAGGGGAAAACCCATGCATGCGCGGATGTCCTGTTGGGAAGGTGGACACACTGGCAGCTGCAGCAGGAACTAAGTCACTGCCACGCAGCGTTGGTCTCCTCAGGGAGAGGCAGCTTCAGACTGCTGCCAGAGGGATGCTGCTGTAGTTGAGCAAAAAAAAAAAAAAAAAAAACACTCTTCAGTGCTTTTGCACCTCTGTTCCCCCAAAACGAAGCAAGACGCCTACACAGCCAAGAAAGGAGGGGAGCCATACATAATGGCTGGAGATGCCGGCTACAGGGAGCACAAGTGGCATCCCAGTCTCAGGTACCACAGAAGGGCATCAAGCAAGATACTTCTGCTGAAGGAGACAGTCCTAGGCACCCAAGGCCAGCAGCCACTACTTTCAGACCGAGTTGGTTTGAAAGCCTGGGGGACGCAAATGCTGCGCCTTATTCACAACTTGGGCAAGTTGGTACAACAGGAACTGCCACCTTACTCAGGCAATGGCATTTCTCTAGTCTCTATTAATATTGTGCATTCAGAAGAGAGGACACAGCATTTAGTATCTTCCCAGAAAGATGAGCAAGATCATTACTAGTACTCTAACTTTCTTATGACCCTACTTTACTGAATAGAGGTTACACATACTTGCGTATAATTTCAATAGAAAGGTAAGTAAATTCTCCCCAGTGTATCCTACACATCACACATTGACAGAGGAAGACACATATGTAAACTAAGAATTTACATAAAGAATATTTAAGTAATGAAATTCTTCCTCTTGCCTCAGCTATCAATACCATTTACAGCACATGTGCAATGCAATAAAATGAATACTGTTTTATTATATGTGGGATTTCTCAGCATGATACAAAGATAAGTTTCTCTGAAGAAGGGGCCTGCAGCCAGTCTCCAAACAGCATACGCCACTACTTGTTTCAGTTTAGAATCCAAACATTACTCCTAAGGCAAAAAATAGTTTTAAACTTAATGTAATCATAGCTACAGAACTCCTTTTGCCCTCTAATGAAGGAAAAACCCCAAGCAGTTCCTTATACAGTATGCAAGAATGATGATAGCTGTTTGCACAACTCACTGGTGGTGTACATCCACTCACACCTACACATAATAGGTAAGTAGGTATCATAGTAGATTTAATAAAAAGTCAATATAGGAGTCCAGAGCAAAAAAAGCCTAGAATATGTTGGCATCAAGCCAGAGAGGAAGGCTCAAGTTATATCTTATTGACAGAAGGGTTATAAAACCATATCATGCCCCACTCCCCCCAAAGGTCTCTTTCAAGGCCTTCTCACTGCTGCTTTGAAAGAAGAAAATACTGGACATTAAAGTATCATCAGCTCTGGAAATCATGAAGATGCTGTCAGATGATCTACATCAGTGCTTTTCAAGTCCAGGTGCAAGGACCCACTGAAGATTAGAAAGAAATGTAGATTAATTCCAAGGGATTAATTGAAAGGTTTTAAACTTTAATATATGATCTATATGAACTGTATTATCTAAGCTACACAGGAATTTATGGATGTGAAACTTGTGTACTTCCACAAGAATGCCTGTAATTTTTAAGTTGAAAAAAGTTTTTAAAAATCACCATCCCTAATATACATATTCCTACTACAGATTTGACTAACATCTGCCTTTCTTTACTTACAAAGTACTTGTATATTCCTTTGATATTAATTTGATTTTTTTTTTGCCTCCTCATCCTTGGAAGAAAGTCATTATTACCTCTCAACAAGCTAAGCTAACCTAATACAAGCATGCTAATGGAAATATCCATTTTAACCTATGACAGTTATTACTGTGAAAACAAGAAGAACTGGAACCATTTGTTTCATGCTTTTACAGTGGGAAAAGACTGCTGCCTTCAGCGAGCTTGTAAAGTGTCCTCAGAGAAATACTTTCTGGATTTTTTTTTTTGTGTGTGTGGAATTTAATTAGAATGCATTACTTCCCAGCATTACCTCAGCAAGAACCTCCTCTTCTAACAACTGCTTAATAACATTTTCACAATATTGATGTATTTAGATTATTTGTATCCAGGTTATCCCAAAAAGACCTATCCCAAGTTACATACACTTTTGAATATAGACAGTCCTTGAGGAATGTCCTAAATGTTACTATTTTATCTTTGATTCTCTAAGTCTGAAGTTTAATACCACATTCTACTCATCAGATGTAGAAAATACTGAGAAATATGCAGAGTTTCTTCTTTTTTGGAGGGAAAAAAATACTTCAAACATATGTAATCCGTCATCAGAAAGTCACAGGCCTTCTCAGTGGCTAACCTTGTAAAGGACCAAAGAGTCTGCTAGATAGGACTCAAGAACAGCAAGATTTACGAGCTGGCTGTGGTAGAGACCACAAATCACAACGTTACTCTCACTCAGAGCTGATGTGAAGAAAGGCCATGCACATAACAGAGGGGCCAAAAGCAGTCAAAAGTTTCACTGTTGGATTACATTATCAGACATGTAGCTAATTTTAAACATTTTAGAATTAATTTAAATTATTTGTTTGCTTTATTAATAAAAGTGAAGCTGGCAATCTTATTTGAGAGCTCACATAAAGCTAAAGCTTAAAGGTGTTCAGTTACACATCGCCTGTGTTCATGATGCCCCTCATCACACTTACCTTGCACGTCATTCATTTTCAACTTGAAAACAAAGAACCATGCAATTAGCTCATTAAAAGGGTTTGGATGAAGGAAAGCAGAATTTCTCATGCAAAAAGATATCAAAAGAAATCAAGTAGCTGAAATAGTAAAGTTTTTTTTCCATTGAAGAAATAAATACATCAACTGTACACAAATGTTAATGACTATTGAAGCAGGATTTAATGCTTATGCCATGAAAAATAGTAACCCTCAACACAAAGCCATATGCAATAATGGTAAGAGACCTTTTGCATACAATTTACTTTTTTTTGCCTTATGGTTGTAGAGTTTTTATCAACCAGATAGTATTTTGCTGAATTCACACCTTGTGCTTTATTGCAGAAGTCTTAGCCTTCATGGGTTTGAATAGAGCTACTGCATCTAACTCCCCTGCTTTGCTGAACAGGGGCAGGCTCTATGTACTATGAATTCAGCATGTTTAAGTACACTGGAAGCTAAAACAAAGGATTCCTCACAACAAGCATCTCACTCTAACATGCAGCATCTTTAAGAGACAATCATCTGGAGGAATGGGGGGATAACAATGCTGCCACTGAGTTTCAAGTCAGAGATAGTGACAATGTGACCTACCAGATGAAGTTAGCAGTTTCACATGAAAACCTGTCATACTTGTGTTTATTTTTCTTTAACAGACATGTATAAGCTCATGCTGTGTACAGTGGCATTTCAAACACAGCATCTGCTTTCCAATTTGTACACAAGTAAACATATTTGTTAAACTCGTTCTCCAGCTGATGGACAGCCCAGTGAAACAATCAACACAGACTGAGTTTGCCTATCACACAAATGCATAAATTAATATGCAAAATTACATCTAGAATTTCAAATGCCCTCCCCCTCATCTTTTTAAAATACTCTAGAGAACAATAACAATTCTGCATCTCCAAAATATTTGTTTAGCACAGCCTGCGCTAGCTGAGCCCACATTGAACAGGGAGGTTGGCACAGATGACCTTGAGAGGTCCCTTCCAACCTCACCCATTCTGAGAATACTTGACCCATTTTCTATATACAACCACACATCTTGCACATTTTGCCTCTTCAGCTGAGATTTTTCCTTAAAATGTGAAATATCTTTCACACAATACTCCTGAACCTTTAATTTCAGGTAGGCAGTGCTAAGTATAAACATTGTGAAACAAAGCCTCATATTCCTCGTAAAGTTCCCTTGAGAACTTCGTGCAACTCTAAAGAAAAAAAACCCAAACCACAAACCTCTAAGAGTTTTAGAACAGATTTATGAGTCTGTTACTATTGAAGACAAATTTCCAACATGCACTTCAGGAACAGACATCTCATGTAAATGGGATTATGCATTCATTTCAAACTAATAAATAATAAAATGTTGTAGCAAATCAAACCAGCAGGCAGTAAGAGGAAAGTGCTTGGCACATACACATGCATATGTATCTGTACTATTACAATATACATGATAAAGTTTTCTCTAAGCTACTTGTCTACAATAAAGAAAATTCATAGGATTTATTACTGGTGATGGTCAATGCCAGAGTTTGAAAGAAATACAGACTGCAGATGGAATGTAAAGAGGCTAGCATGCTTTGGGCTTTAACTATACAATACAATATTTCTTAGTAGCAAAACAAAAATTCAATTCTTCTCAATAAGCTTTTCTTTTTAACTTATATAGTTGAAAGACATGTCTGATACTATTTGCCTGAACTTTAGCAATAAAAAAAAATATCTAGTAGATGCTATTTATTCCCTACCTTTAATGCAGACTGAGAAAATTGAAAACATTCACTTTCACAGTAATAGATTTAAACAGACAAGAAATAATCTGCATTTTCTGCTACATATTAGGATAATGGAAACACCACTCTTACCCATGTATTTTTAATGATATGATCCTACAACTATGAAGCACAGTCACAAAGCACTGAAACATCATTTAACAAGATGAGAGAACTGTGACTTATTTTATCTGATCCAGAAATGATCTGTCAAAGTTGAGTTGTCATGTAATTAATTGTGCATTTGCTGGCAATTTTTAAACTGTGAATGAAAGACTGTAGTGAAATTGCAAATCATTGAACACTTTCATCTAATACATTTGAGATAATTCTTTGAAGACCACTTTCCCTGAACAGAGTGTTAATGAGAAGCTCCTCACTTTAATAAAATGTCACCTAATAAGTATAACCAAACAATACCATTTTCTTAAAAAAAAATCCTTCTTAGATTCTTAGATGGCCATCACTGGATGGATTCCGTAACTGGTGTTGAGAAACAAAGATTCAAAACCTTCAAGAAATAATTCACATCCGAAGCAAGCACTGAAACGGTTTAAGTAAGACTCAGCACAAGTTTCAATTAACTGATTTACATGCTGCAAGATACTGCATAGGACACTCTGCCTTAATATTACTACATGTCTGCAGTTAAGTAGTCTTCGGTTCCTCTCAATTTTATCGAAAGCAGAGCTAGATGGGCTACTGATGACCTTTTAACATTGTTCCGCTCTTCATCCCAAGGATGTCACTTCCCAGTTCTCCTCCCTCTCCCTGTCCCCTCTGTATCTTCAGACAATTCATTAGTTACTGACCATTACTTATGCAGATATGTTTTGACAGTTTGCCCCAGATTTTTTCTTTTGGAAGTTGAGATTTGGTGTTCTGGTTACCAACAGTCAAGACAACTCTTGAGATACTTTTGTTGGCTTTTTCAGTCAAGGTTTGCTATTGCAAAACTTCTGCTGGGCTGTATTGCTCCTGGATGAGTAAGGATCCAAACACATAACAACAAGTAGCAGAAGGAAAATGAATACGTATTTCTCACGTGTCTCCCAGTCAGCATAGGAACTGACCGTGTGGAGATGGGCAAGTGCTGAACTTGCAGCAAAGCAGGTATTAATGCTGGAACCCACGTGAGGCTTGGTATTTTCACTCTAATAACACATTCACAGGAGTTCTGTTTTTAAAGAGGATAAAACAACTTTACTGTTGGGTTTGTTTGGTGGGTTGGGTTTTTTGTTTTTTATTTTGGAAGAAGCAAACCCCAAACGGCAGCTGAAAAATAAAAGAAACCTTGCTTAAAACCAAATCTATTTCAGTTACCCAACATATTAAACAAGTTTGTTTGAACTATAAGCTTCTTGCCAGAATATCCTTTTAGATGTTCATTTCAACTCACCAAGACCTGAGAGTTTACAGGTATGGTAACTTTTTAAAATAAATTATGTACAAAAAGGACAAAGACAACTGAACCCTGAAATATTTTAATTTAAAATGCAACATAAATAAAAAACTCCAAGCTGTATCTCAATAAATATACATTAGGACACTTAGTACTTGTACAGGTTCCAGGATTAAGTGTTTTATACTACATGCATTGTATCATTCTCTTTACTGCCAGTTTTCATTATTTTTTATGAAGATTACTAACAGTGACTGCCAAGAACATTTTTGAAACCTCATACATTCTGTTAAAACATCAAGACCACCATATTTTCAAAAGTGAAAGATTTACTTTAAATGGTATCAAGTGAAACCTTTTTTAATTGTATCAAATAGTGGTTTTATTCATATCCTGTTTTCTAATAAGTAAATTTACCCTTTGTAAAGGAATACAAAAATTGGTTTTGAGTTTGTCACTAGGATCATAGGACCATTTTTAATTCCTACATGACAGGGAGCGAGTTCTGGCCCACCTAGAGCAGCAGGTGCCACAGCAGCACCAACAGTTACCTGCAGCATCAAAGCTTGTTGCCAGGAGATGACATCTGAGGTTCTTCAATTATGCATACATTCATTAGAAAGTTCTCATTACTCAAAACTAAAGCTTCCTGGAAATCAATTCTTGAGGATTTAACCTGTTGCAGATTGCAAACACTGAACCTTCTTTGTAAAACAAACCAAACACCTACCCCACAAAAACCACATACCTACTGTCAGAAGCATTCTTCCTATATAGCTGCTTACAGCCCATAACTAACCTTTTAGTATCCTTCATGTTAAAAAGTTTCCTAGATATTGAATTTTATCAGACCATTAATTCAAGAGTTTAACAATTCAATTGTCTCAGTTTCTCGTAATTTTTCATATAATAAAAATATGTCTAATTTCACAACACAAGTTCTACTAAAAGGGTAAAACTGCACCTGTACCTGCTCTCCTATACCTCTCTCATATCTCATAAATTTTTTGTTTGCTAAGCTAGAACTGAAGACCAACAGAATACCTGCGCTCTTTGTGTATGGAACACGAACACAACACCTAAAGAATAAAAGGTCTTATCTCCTACATCAGGTCTAATTTCCAACATATTGCTGCCCAATACGGAACAATTAATTTCTTGTTCCCTGTAAAAACATTTAAGGGAAAGCAAGTTTTTCACCCCCCAAAGATGCAGCCTAGCAATCCTAGGGAAAACAGCTACAGCAAATGCAATCCACGGAAAAGGCAGATAATTTTCAGGTCATAAAACAGTCATGCAAATAACCTTAGACAAATTTTTGCAAATTACTCAGAAGGAAAACCTAAATTTACTTTCATATAGTTCACACAGTTTTCATCAGAATTTCCAAGCCCTTTTATTACCTTTTACCAAAATCATCATGTTTTTGTCATTTCAATAATAAGAATTCTCTTGTCTTCAGCTACTTACTTAGCAGCTGTTAGTTTCATAAACTATTACCACAGACTTTCTACTTCCTCATTAATAACTTGAACAGACTACCTATTATCTCCTCCTGTACTTAATGCTAAAAATATTTTTAAATTCTGTTGTACAATTTCTGAAAATTACATGAAATCTTTAATGATTATATGTTGAATTGTGTGTTGTTTGACATCTCAAATCTCTCTGAAATAGGCACAACATGAAATATTTTGATTATTGGCCACAAAGTGGAATACCTACATACTTAATATCTTGTACTTTTTTGTAGAAGTTGATGAAGATTAAGAAAAATACAGTATTTGTAGATTGCATTAACTTTGCACAGTGCCTTTGCCTGCAAAGAGGATTTATGACAAATGGCAACATGATTAAAGCAAAGCATGCTTTCTGTTCAAACATAAATTCCACAGCTCATGTAGGAAGTTCAGTTGCATTCCAAAGTATTACGTGCAGTTGCCTTTTTTTTTTTAAACACTGTGACTAAATTGAAGCAGGCAGCAAGCGTTGGGCTTTTCAATTAGGCAATACCTGTGGCAGTAACACACACAATGAGAGAACACCTTAAAAAAACCACTCTATTGGCTTCTTCCACCCAGAGTTTCTGCAAAGGGTGTTGCCTTGATAAATGAAGGCAACCAGACCTCTTTTCAAAAATGTAACATATTATTGGTTAACAGTCTTTTTTCTTCTTTTTTTTTAAAGGCTACTTGCCAATTTTAAAGTGGCTAAAACTAACTATTCCATTAAAAACAAACAAAACAAATCCTCCCTTCAAAATATAGTGTTGTTATCCATTAGCACAGCTGCATAATGTACAAGAGATAAAGGTTAAGTACTACATTATAGTCAATTGCTTTAAAAAACTACTAGTACTTTGATAGGTTACAGATACATTTGAAAACACACTATCAGCATGCATTTTGAGAACTTTATTATGACACACGCAGCAGTCATTTTGTATTAAGGCTGAAGCTTCTTATATTAAATTTCTCCCCACCCCTCCAATACAGACCGCTGAACCAGAAATAAGATTTCTCTTTGCAGTTCAAGAATTTTTTATTTTATACTTAGATATATACAAACCACCCTTCCCTTCCACCTTAAGTAACATGAAATTTGCACAGACAGAAGTGAGAACGGGAGGGTAAGTGTGTCATTCACACACGTGCCTCCTTTCTAGCAGGGTACATCTTGGTCTCAAGAACAAATGCTTTGGGCTTTTTGTTTCTACAGAAATCACTCAAGTGTCTCTAAAAGCCTTTACACACCCACAGTGAGGGTACAGAACACAGGTCTAACCCCATCATCACTTAGTTCCTTCACCACAGCTTAACTCAATTATCTACTAGAACTCCACAGCAAGGATGGAGTGGAAGAAGGACAAGATGCCTAGAGAGCTTTGGTTGTCCTACCTCCAATTATTCTTACGACACCACCTAAATATATATAACAGGTCATAGTGCACAAGCAGAGATTGCTAAAGCCTGTCATCTGGGTTCTATATGAATTTGGATCAAGGAGCAAGTCTATCAGGGACTTGACACAAAATCCCAAGTGAGTGCTCACCAGCTCTCTGCAATAGAATGCTTCACAGGGGAGCAGTACAGATTAGTTTTATTTTGCTGGAATGAGCTTCAGTTTCATTTTAAGGATATGAACCATTTACCTTAAAACAATTTAATACATTCTACAACAAATTCTGATAATCTTTGGAGAGACATTAAAAGTACATGTATATTTCATTAGTACCTACTTACCTAAAAGGAGATACAAATTGTGGGTAATTATTTCCTTTAAATGAAAAATTTTACAGTACATTAAAAGTAGAGTTTGGGGTGGAAGCCAGGACTACAGAGTGATTCAGAAATGGCTACAGGAGTTCCTGCAGGCAATACCTCTCTCCCCAGTTCTTCTATCCCAAATACTTGCTTTCCAGAAAAGAATTTTTTCCAGCATAAGTAACATAGAACACAGTGTTAGGACTCCCACTTTGTTGTGGCTTTTGTGGGCACTGACTTGCCCCACAAATTTTATCTTCTTGTGATAGTCCCATTAATACCTGATTAATAACATGAAACCTAGCCTAGTACATGTATTCTCCAAAATGCAATAAATTTCTAAAATAGATATTACATAGGCATAGAAGACCTATACTAATATGCCTGCACATGCATGTATAATTTTTAAGGAACAATTGCAGCTTTCCCCATTTACATTGCCAGCCAAAAGGAAAAGTTTCATATTTCAGAACACCAGTGTACAGCAACACTCAAACTAGGAACCGCAATTCAACTTGACCTGATACAGGAAGCCTGCAAGCCTATTCAGTCTTTTTTTACCTTCCCCCACCCCCCCACAATATCTGAAGGTGTTTACGTTCTATTTGCTGCCTCTAACGCAGGGAAGTGAAGCTATCCAGAGATTCGGGGGGAATTACAACAGAGCTTTTTTTTTCCCCCCCTCCCCTTGGCCCAACCACAGTATGGCATTGCCTTCTCACTGTGCTACCATGGAGGGATCAGCAGAGCAGCTCCAGAAATAGCTGCTCTTCTTCTGTGTACCAGATGCAATCTATTGCTACTCCAGTCCTGCTGATAGCAGAAATTGCAACAAACTTTTCATCTCAGCAAATTCTGATAGGGATTTCAGGTGGGACACACACACAGGTATAGTCGAGGAAATACAGAATATCAAAGGTCTTCTAGAAACAATGGAGGTGTGACAATCCTTTTGAGGGAAGATGGTGAGCAATGTTAAGTGTTAATAGGCCCAGCAGCTGATGTTCTCATTTACTAATCTGATGACCTTCCTGTAAATCACAAAAACCTTGTTTGATATGTTGCTTCGTAAACAGAGATGAAAAAATAACTTCTTCCAGACAGTTACTGAGCTAAGATTTTACTGAAATCAGTAACATTGTAGCTGCCGGGAGTTGCATCATGTGGCTTGTTTATTGGGAAGCATATCATTTATCTTTCTTTCAAAAGAGCAATTATTCCATAGATAAACATTTTTGCATAACTATGGAAAAAGATCAGGTTGGAAGGGACCTCTGAAGGCATATGGACCCAACCTCCTGCTCAAAGCTGGGCCAGCTTCCAATTTAGGTAGGACAAGGCCCTGGGCAACCTGATCAAGTCCTAAATATCTCCAAGGATGGTGATTCCTGAACCTATCTGGCTAACCCAGGTCAATGCTTGACTAGAGAGTGAATAATCCTCTCCTTGTCTCCAATTGTGATTTTCCTTGCTGCACCTCATGACCGTTGCTCTTGTGCATCTTTAAGGAAAGTCTTGCTTATCTTCCTGCACATCTGTTTTCTAGCCCACAGTGATCTTGGTGGCCCTTGGCTGCACTCACCACACTTTACCAACCTGCCTCTTATCCTGAGGGGTCCAAAACTCAATGCACCATCCCAGATGCAGCCCTGTGAGTGTCAAATATCAGAGCATAGCCATTATCCTCAGCCTGCCTGCTATACTCCTGCTAATGCCACACAGCATGTGGCTCATTTTCATCACCTTCAGGGCATGCTGCTAACTCACATTTGCTGCTCTGCCCACCAAGACATCCATGACCTTTTCTGCAGACCTGCATTATATGTACATTATACACTTTTAAAAGCATTTATAGATTACCTGTGGCTTTGCACTTTTTTTTTAAAAAAAAGCTAGTTTGAAAGACTGGAGTAAGAGAACTGATTTTCACATAGTCGAAGTTAACATTAAAACAAAAGCCTGCAAGTCATTTCCCTTCAGGCACCCAGAACAGATCAAGTTTCTTCCTCCAAGCATGCAAAACTATCATGCACTGGTAGGTTATGCCATGGGCTTTGTAGGGGCTGGGTGACCTGTTAGCTAGCTGACCTCCCTGAGCAAGAGGCTGCCCTGGGCAGCATTTCTCCCTGTGGCAGCAATGCCACCTGGGTCCTGCTCCGTGTCACCATGGAGCTGCTTCTCTTCACATTGGGAGTCAGGAGCCAGGTTACACACGTGCACTTGGCAGATTTGGCTGTGCTGGAGACAAGCCATGGCATCACAGCACCAGTGTACAGCATCAGGATTAGCCAGGGTGTGAAATTGGAACCAGTTCTGAGACTCTTCCTTTCTACATAGAGATTTGACTTCTTTGATGTTTTGGGTTTTTTAAACCAAAATCGCTAGTCATTTATAAATTTAGCATTATACAACTGTATATGTATACATATACACACTCCATACATGTAAATATTTCTTTTCTTACCTTGTCAGACAAGCAAGCAGCTGAGCAAGAAGCTACTTATGCACACAGCTACTTTAGCCCACAGCAACATGCAGTGGTTAGAAATAGATACCAAAGTTTAGTCTTTCAATTTCTAAGTAGTTAGAATTGTCACAATATTTCAGCATCCTATCCATAGTCAAAATGAGTTACTAAGGTAAGGTTTGTGGAGAAGTCCCAGGTATCCTCAATGGGCCTTCCTTCCCACCCATAACAAGCCACAGTAATCTCAGGATTTCAGGACTGAGAAAAGACATCATTATTCATTGGTTTTGGAGTACATTTTGGGGCACTTTTTTTTTTTCCTCAGCAACACAAATTAAAAAAGGTAGAAGTGAAGTAATTTGAATGCTTGTTTTCAGCTATAAGCATCAACCTTGTGACTGAAATCCAGCAAGGACTCCTTTTTACTGTTTCTGAAGATATATTGAAATATACTCCTGTATATCCCAAGTTAGCTGTAGTGCTGGCTGAGCATAACCTGCTTTATCATTGGTTAAAGTTACCAAATAAAAAAGAAAACAAAAATAACCCCTACTGCATTGTTTCAATCAAAAATTCAAGATTATTTTCTCCAAATAGGCCTGTGTTGGAAAAAAAGTTCCTGTAGGTGGGGGGTCAGAGCTCAGCCAGCCAGCAACACCCACTGCTTCCTAGCATATTCAGTTTAATCTCTGAAGCCTCTTGGCTGTAACACATTGCACAGCCTATATGCTTGATCATTAAAGAAAGCAACCTGTCAACACTGTACAGTGACAGTTCTGAAAAAATAGATGTAAAAGGATCTTCTGATGCAGGAAGCATGCATCCAAGAACAGCAGCATTACTGCTGTGTTCTTCAGAGAGCAGACACCATTTTATCCAGCATCTCCAGAGCTTCAAAGAAAGCACCTGCTTACTCTCTACAGCAATGAAATTCCACGTATTATGAAACATTCACTTCCTTTGTAAGTCTGAAAATTATTAGATTCCAGGACTCCTTATTCATCTACATTCACTTCCTTTGTAAGTCTGAAAATTATTAGATTCCAGGACTCCTTATTCATCTTCTATCTTAAATATTAACACTGATAATATCACAGAACAGTAACCGCTTGTTCACTGTTCAAGTAACTTAAAACTTACAAATATATCACTTCCCTATGTTCACCATAAAAAAGAAAGAAGTGTAACTAACTGTTTCAAAACATTCTTCAGATTACTCATGGCTGAATGTTAAAGAGATCTAAAATATTTTTCTAAAGTTATAGTCCAGGGTTGTTTTGGAGACAGAGGAATGAACCTGTAATATTCAGGTAAGTGAGAAAAACAGAACAGGTGCAAAACTCTAAAGATTGCACCTTTGACTCATGTGCAAGAGCTTAGAATAAAGTGAGACACCATTTCTTCCACACTCCAGTCTCCACTTGACACTTACACTAGGTAGACTGAAGTAACTAATGGTAAGCAACATGTAAATAAAGCAAGATGCAGCTCCACGGACCACAAAAGACAGAGAATGGCTTGGGTTAATGTATAAAAAGAGACAGATAAGAATAGCTGTTTAAAAACAGCAGGTTTTAAACTTGTTTTTACTATTCAGATTGGAAATGGAAAAAGGAACAAATGTTGGTTTCTTTCTAACTTCCATAGCAACCCACTCACACTGAAGTTATGTGACTCAGAAGCTGTTTTCTTTAAATGCAGCCATATGGCTTTTAAAACCTTTTGGTTCAATGCCCAGAGACAGAATAATTATTTCTTCATTTTATTGTCCTGGTAGGCTTTGAATACTCAAACTTTACAATTTTACTCAAATTACTCAGGTTGTCCTTTATATTTCTCAGGTTCCTGCAAGTCAAGCCCAAAGGGCTTTGCTTTTTTACTTTAAAAGAAAATGTTAATAGAAATCCACAGCAAAATTAGGTATGTATCTGACAACTTAGAGATTTCACATTTTCCAAATACCCTGTGTATCTAATTATACCAAGAAAATATTTGTTTCTTGCTTTTAATTTACTACTTCATTGCCAGATGATTAAAAATTTCACATTTCTCAAATGAAAGCTTAAGCAGTCATCAGCACTTGCGGCAAGCATGCACGCTCAAAAGTCTACACTTAAATTCTACCAAGACTGAAACACAGCCAGCTTTATTACACTGGGCCTGCTTAATGTATTTCTTAATAATCATAAGCTACATAGCAACCTAGTAAAATTATTTAAAATTAAAAAAAATACCATGATGGAACTTCACATCCCTTTTCCAGTAAGAGTTATTGCCAATTTTAGAAAAACATTTTACATTCAAAGAGAACAGAATGTTTTGTCACACTATTAAGGTTTCATTTTTCTCAGTTATATTTTGGTAATTATTAGAAAACTCTAGACCTACATGACTGAAAGATCAGCTCACAGGTGAAGACCACAAACTTCAATACCTCTCATCAGCCAGAAACTCAAAGTAGGTTTAAAACCATGGAAAGCATATTTCATAGCACAAGTAGCCTCATGTTGTCCACTTTGAAAACAAACTCTTTCAAGTTACTGTTTCTGTGTTTCTTTCCAGTATCCCACTCTTTCCAAAATCATTCACCAGTATTTCATAAAACACAAAAATTTACCATACCTGCTACATTCTAGCACAATATCACAAAAAGTTAATCTTCAATTATATCTGGTTTTCCAAGTAAAAGACTATAATTTTAAAACGGAAGGTTTTTTAAAACAAATAAAAACTTTAGAAAATCAACTCACCTTTTTGTACAAAGGCAGTTTATATCCCAGAAAAGCTCCTCTGCATGTCTGGCGATTAGCTGCAAAATGTTCACAACCCTTACCCTACAAAATTCCTCTATGGTCTGCGAGGTTGGCTTTTAGTACCTACAGAGGCAACGTTAAGTTCTGCAGAAGTTTCCTGCAAAATTGCAGCACACAGTTTACATCCAATTTCTATGCCTACAACTGTGACAAGCAAGAGTAAACACCATCATCATTCCAACAGCCAAGAACTACTACTGCTGCCCAAACTGCTTGGTGAAATGAACCTAACATGGGCTACATGCACCAGCCAGGATCACACTTGTAGTCAATGACTAGAGTAATACAGAGCAGATAGCCTGTAGTTGGAAAAAGCACAACATTTTCCCCATTTGAGAGAGTAGATTGAGGACATGGAAATCTCAACTCACCTGTAACATGTACTTCCTAAAGTTGGCCTAACATAGCTCAGAAAGAACGCCTATCCACTTCCCTTTAATTGCAATGCCTCAAAATTATCACTTACAGATTTCCCTCTCCCCCAAGTTGACACATGCAAGCCTCTTTTATACTAAATATATATTAAAAAAATACAATAGCCTGTTATTACCTCTCTTGTTACCAGCCCTTAGATACAGTGTTCAGATCAGAAACAGGCTATAATGCTTTATTTTTCAAAATTAAAAATCCAAGCAGCTAGATTTCTTGTTTTTCTCGCCTGTCTGCATTCTTGCAGCCCTTATTATGCACCACCATCAGTGAGATGGGAACACAACATGGAAAACATTTATAGTACTGCAACAAAAGCCTTTCCCAGTATTGCATGTTCATTGCAGGTATCACAGCTAAGTAATGCAAAGTGTTCATGTCTGTAATCTCTTAAACAACTACTTCTCCACACCTAGAGAGCCAACAGCAGATAACAATGGGAGATTTATTTCAAGACACACTCTAATCAGAGCACAAAGAACAGATTCAAACATCTGGATAACTCCATAAGGCATCGAGGCATCATTTTCCAAACAGCACTTGACTTTTCAACTGAAGTATTTCAGATTTTGATATTCTCATTTCTTGTCAGCAGTTCACACAAGTTCAGCACTTCATCACACACCCTGATTTCTCCAACAAATGCTATGAAATATTGAGCAAATGAAAAATTGTACTAAAAGATCTTCACTTACCTTGTCCTTGTCCACTGATCTGGTGACTCCACAGTGTCAGAATTATTGCTAATATCCAGTGCATCCACCCACTTACTCTGCCACTTCCTTGTCTTCCAGCCATTGCATTATTGGACGCTATACAAAGAAATATGATTGAATGTTTTAGTTATAACTCTTGGGAAATATACCTTTGGGTGCAGGAAAACAATACAATATCCCCACAAATTTCCTCAGTATACATCTATTGCTCTACTTTAATAAATACTCACTGGTAAAAATGCTTTTTCATTTAGAACCTCCTTGTGTTTGCTCAAGACTGTTACCTCACCGGCTACTACAAAATGGAAATAAATTGCTTTGCAAATGCTTGATTTTACCTTTCATACAGAGGTCTGTGACTTCACAAAAAAAAACCCAAAACAAACAAACAAAAAAAAACCAGGTTCAGGAGTCCTGAACAAGCAGCACTTCACTGAGTCACTTAAAAGTTTTGCTGTACAGTACAGAAACTCTTCTGAGGCAAAGTTCCTCGGTCAGCATTTAACTGGAATTTTTAAGAAGTTTGGGGTTTTTTTTACAACATTGAGTTGTGCTAGCAGTTGCATTTCGTTGCAGGCTTTCCTCCACCAACTACGTCTTCCAGTTGTCATAGTTTCTACATCATCAACGTATGCAACAAAAAAAAAAACAGGAAAAATGCTAACAGAAGGGAATGTTAACATATTCCCTGATTAAGCATACTTTTAATATTATATTATAATATTATAGTAAGTTTCATTTAGAAGAAACAGCAGAAGTATTTTACAAAACCATGGATGCAGAAGCCATCCATAACAAAAGGTTCAACTGAAATTATACTCAATAATCCTCAGTCCTTAATTCTGATCTATAACCTCTGATTAAAAAAAAAAATCTCTGCTTTATGCAGTTTAAAAAACCTTATTATTTATGCAATAAAAATCTAAATAAAACTACACAGGCTGTCACATAGAAGTATACTATACTCGAGTTTCTCCCCTTCCCACCTACTCCCAACATATGGGGAGAAGGAAGACCATGGAAAAAAAGAGTTTTCTTGCTTGTTTGGTTGGAGGGTTAATTTTTCCTGTTTTCTGTGACACTCAGACTTTCACTTTTTCATCTAATCAGTGCTCCAGCCAGGATCACCAAGTATGTCCTATGTATTTCATGCAGCTTTTCAGAATGAAAAGTAGCTTTTGCTTCAAAGCTGGTGATGGAAACTAAGCCCTTCTGCACAGAAAGGCTCCTCAGTGATGCAAACACCTTGATTTTCCCATTAGGAGTTTGTTTTAGGCTCCACTAGAACAGCTGTTATTTCAGCAAAACAGTGCCCTCCCCAGCCAGCACTCGGCAGTTCCTCCCTGTCCCCTCTCACACAGGCATATGGAGGGAGGAGAAGAAGGGATGCTACAACGCTCTGTTTGTTTTGCCTTGCCTTTTTTGCGCTGTTTAACCCCAAGAGGAAAGCCGAAGCAAACAACTGAAAATGGTAGTCCCAAAGCAAAAGTGTAGAACAATGAATATGAATAAATGCCCTAAATATATATATTTATTTTTTTTAACCACTGCAGGGTCAAAGAAATAGTTTTGTCAAAACAGAATCTTGGAAGAGAGGTATTCCGTTTCATGAATATTCTTTCCCCAAACTAACAGACACATTTTTGATTCTCAGTGTAAGCAAACAGATGGTATTCAATTAGTTATTTACCTACTTTGCTACTATTAATTAAAATCTCCAAGATAATTTTTGCTTTCACTGTGTCTGCAGAAAGCAAGAGTTCCATAAAAATCTGGCATTTTTATCTACAGCCCTGCTAGTTGTAATATAAACATGACAACTAAGAAAGCATTAAGATGCCTTATCTGAACCCCACAAGGAAACATCTAACTTTTAAGAAGGTGTTTTCACTTGAACTTTCATAACTAGTGAACAGAGGAAGACAACAGCCGTCTTACTAGAAGGAAGCCTAGAGGTCAACATCCATAGTATTCAATATGAGAACAGAAGCAGCAGAAGTCGTGAATTTCAAATTTTGGATCCAAGATATCTTTTCTTCACACTGCAGCAACCATCCATGGAAGAAAGACAAAAAGCAAGGCAGAAAGGGCTGCAGGGGATGGGATAAAGCTGCACACTTCACAACAACACAGGACTGCAAAGAGAGGAAGGGAATCTAAGCTTTATAGATACCATTCCTGTCATATTTCTTGTCTTCTGCAAGGCAATTTGTAAAGGAAAAGAAGCAAAGAAAAGCCACTGCGATATATGTAACTGAAAGTTCAAACTAGACCTCCCATTTGTCAAGGAAAATTCAACAGAAAGCTGTCATTAAAGAAGCAGAAAACTGACTCAGAACCCAAAACATAAATCTCCTCTGAATCCTGAGCTTCACTTTCCACACAATAGGTACAGGGAAACAGGTTTATCTCAAGCAAACACATTTCTTAATTAAAGAACACTTGTTCTAAGAGAGGCTACACTGCTGTAAAAAAACTTAACTACCAAGTCTGTAACAACCTTTATATCATGTGGGTTTACACCAGTGTTGCTTCAGCCCTTCTAATACAGGAATAAAACAACCAAGAATAGAATTGAGTCATAAGTATGCTGAATTAATAGGAACAGCAGGCACAAGAGGTCAGGAGAGATAGAGGGAAAGAGAAAGTCTTCCTTTTTTTCTCTCCTTTTTCCTTTAGTTATCTTGTGAAAGGGGTGACAAGAAATTACATTCCCCCAAAATTAAACCCAGATTTTAAAAACATACTTAAGTTTCTGTTGTTGTAAGACTTACTGAAGGAAAGCCAAGAGATATACAAATCACAACCTCCCAGGGACAAAAAAAGTCATTAATCACTCTAACTCTCCAGGGAAAATCTATTTTTATTTCCCCACTTCAAACCTCCTAGAAGAGGAAAAGTATCAGAGCAGAAAAAAAAACCCAGACTAATAGGGATATTAAATCTTACCTATAAAGCTTCCTTCTCTCTACCCTTTTTCCTAAATCAACCATTCTCCCTTCACCGGTGGAGTAGAAAACAATGCAAACCCCACACCCTTTATAGTCTCCCCAGGCAGGGCTCGTTGAATTAACGAGCACCTCAGCACTACTTAATGCAGCTGTGCTCACACAACCTTTCCTGCACCAAAAAGTACAGAGGAAAAAAACCACCAAACACTCATCACCAGTATTTACTCTTTTTTTTTTTCTTCTAAACTTATGCATATAACAATACTCTACCTGAAAAAATAGCTTCAAGAACTACACTTGCCAACTTCACAGCCAAGTGGAAATGGCAAGGGGACCTTCTTCCCATTTGTTGACAATTAACTGTAACTAATTTAGAGTGAACCAGGTGCAATCAGTTGGCAGAAAATCAGCTAACATGGATAAATCTGTCATATAAAGGACTCTAACAAAGTTTGAAGTTTGTTTTAGATGAGACTTTTGCTGAAGTAGTGTTGGCATGAAAAGCTAGGAGGCTTTCAGTTGCATTACTGGAGATTTTTTGCTATCTCAGTAGCATAATCCATTAAAATTCAAAGGCTTTGCAGACTTTGATTTGGGGGTGGCAGTAACTCACATCTATTTTGCTTTCCTTCTGTTACTTTCTTTCTGTTACTACTTTGATTATTTTATATGCTTTTGTCTTGTCTGAATCACTAAGTAGATCAACTATGTAGACTTAGGTACCCTCTTTAGTTAATTTATAAATTTCTTTATAAAGTTACATATTTTTAAAACAATATTGAGTCTATGCAAGCATAGACCTGGTAAATGTTTGGTAAATGACAAGCAAAAATATGCGAGCTTTCTGGTGAATCAGGAGAATGTCACTACTGCCTCACTGTAAAGGTGGAAGTTACTGTTGCAGATGAAGTAGAATTTAGTCACTTAACTCTATATTTAAAGTACGGTTCTCCTCTCCATACAGCACCAATGAAATATCTGGTATAGACAGTAGAAAGGGTTAAATGCCTTCCGAGACCATTGTTAATACATACAGCCTCCCTGTAAATACCTTTCACCCCTGCATTAAAAACACACCCCTCTATTTATAAAAAAATATTGACATAATCATTGCATCTTGTTGCTACCACACTGTGGCTGACACTACAGCCTATAGCTTATATGGCTATAAATACATTCTTTGAACAGTCATCTTCAGAAAAATGTTATGTCAGATAACGTGAGGCCAATTGCTACACCATGTAGGATAGTAATTTCTAGCTCACACCACAGTCTGAAAATTGAAAACTCACATATGTGCTTGATGTTGAAACCTTTATTTTGCCCTACTAGAATGCCTTGTGCTTTGGTTTAGAAAGTAATCCCGCTCTTTCCTCTCCTTCAAGAAGAGGCGTACATTTGAAATTTGTAACTGTGCCTAAGAAAATGAAGACAGGAATAGCAAATATACACACCAACACCACCACCCCACCCCACCCCCCAAAAAAAAAGCTTATGTAGTACTCAACATATTGTTGAATGTATGTCCTGGTTTCAGCTGGGATAGAGTTAGTTGTAGAGTAGCTGGTACAGTGCTATGTTTTTGAGCTAGGTATGAGAAGAATGTTGATAACACACTGATGTTTTCAGTTGTTGCTAAGTAATATTTAGTCTAAATTCAAGGATTTTCAGCCTCTGATGCCCAGCCAGCAAGAAGGCTGGAGTGGCACAAGAAGTTGGGAGGCGACGCAGCCAGGGCGGGTGACCCAAACTGGCCAAAGGGATATTCCATACCATGTGATGTCACGTCTAGTATATAAACTGGGGGGAGTGGGGGCAGGGGGCATCGCCGCTCAGGGACTAACTGGGCGTTGATCGGCAGGTGGTGAGAAATTGCATTGTGCATCACTTGTATATTCCAATCCTTTTATTATTAGTGTTGTCATTATCATTATTAGTTTCTTCTTTCCTGTTCTATTAAACCGTTCTTATCTCAACCCACAAGTTTTACTTCTTTTCCCAATTTTCTCCCCCATCCCACTGGGTGGGGGAGGGAAGTAAGTGAGTAGCTGTGTGGTGCTTAGTTGCTGGCTGGGGTTAAACCTCGACAATGTATCATATTGAACTGCTTTCATAAAATAGATTTGAGATAGATGGAAGAACAAAAAAAAACCCCACCATTAACTATTTTCTCAGTGGTGGTCGTTAAAGAGTTGATAGGTCATGTGTCCCATCAGCTGGATCTCTGAAATGGAAATCTGATACAAGAGTTGCAGCAGGTATGTGAAATGCTTGGAGTTATATAGCCAAGCAAAAATAAAAGGAAAAAAACCACAACCAACAAAACACCAAAACCACAAAACATCTTTTAAAGTATTTTGAACGTTATAATCCTTGGGAATCACTGATGCCTAAGGAAATGCCAAGGACAGACTAAAACTTTTGCTAATACAAACTGCAAAGTCTAAACTGTATGCATTTTACTGAAGGAGAATCTACGTGCTTGAAATCAGATTCTGATCTTCCTTACATGCACAAAAAACTATGGTACCAGCAGCTTTGTTTATATCCACATAACTGAAATCAGAACTGGTCTGATGCATTTAAAATAATTTAATTTATCACTGATGTCTTACTTTGCCTGTTACAAAGACTGTGTTTTTTAACCTCGTTTCTGTTAGTGCATTACCAAAGACATTATAAATACAAGATCCCTCAGAGGGCCATCTGTGGAACCAGATACTATCCGACGAGGACCTCCCTGCAGTATCAGGACTGTTTATGCAGTGTAATGAACAGTAATGATAAGATTTTTCCTATTTAAACTCAGAAGCAACCCAAGAGCCACGTAATAATATCCATACCACACCAGAGGTTTTCAGTGCTACTATCGGTAGGCTGGAGCACTCCTGGTCCTCGCTTCTAGCTGGTAGCCATTGCCTTTGTGCGTAGAAGGTGAGAAGTCACGAACTCCCACCTAAGACCTCCAAGAGCCCACATAGAGGAAAACAGAACAGATAACCTGGTATACCTCTCAGTTTGGAAACAGTTGTGGCTCAAGTTAGATATCAAAAAGGGTTCACAAGCCACCTACTTTGTGGGCATACCTTCTGCACTGTGCTACAGCATGAGAGGGAAAGTCACCTTCCTCCCTTTCTGCAAAAGCAGGCTTGGAGCACGTGAGAGAGCAGGGCATGTGTTTTGGCTCTGTGTGGCAGGGTTTTTGGTAGTGGGGGAGGGGCTGCAAGGGTGGCTTCTGTGAGAAGCTGCTGGAAGCTCCCCCGGCTCCAAGTCAGACCCACCTCTGGCCCAGGCCGAGCCCATCAGTGACAGTGGTAGCACTTCTGGGAGAACGTATTTAAGAAGGGGAACCTGCAGTGGGTGATGGGAATGGGATGTGAGAGGAACTCCTCTGCAGATACCGAGGCCAGTGAAGAAGGAGGGGAAGGAGGAGCACCTGAGGAGGCTAATGGCCCTGCAGCCCATGCAGGTGAGCGGGGGAGCAGATGCCCCCCTGCAGCCCATGGAGGAGCCCACGCCGGAGCAGTTGGATGCCACCAAAGATGTCCGTGACTGTGGGAAAGCCTGTTGTCCTGGATTCAGCTGGGGTAGGGTTAATTTTCACAGAAGCCTGGTAGGGGGCACAGCCGGGACACCTGACCTGACCTGAGCTAGCCAAGGAGCTATTCCATACCATGTGACATCATGCTCAGCATATAAAGGAGGAGGGGGCTGGTGGGGCGCGCGCGCTTTTTCGGCTCTCGGTGGGGGAAGCGGCAGGGTGTCGAGCAGTTACACTGTCTATCACTCATTTTTGTATGTTCTTTTATTAGTACCATTGTTGTTGTTGTAAATCCTCTCCTTGTTTCGTCCCAGTAAACTGTCCTTATCTCAACCCACGAGGTTTCGGGGGGGNGGAAAAGACCCACGCCAGGGAAGTCGGTGAAGGACTGTCTCCTGTGGGAGGGACCCCACGGTGGAGCAGGGGAAGAGTGAGGAGTCCTCCCCCTGGGTAGGAAGGAGCAGCAGAGACAAGGTCTGGCGAGCTAACCCCAACCCCAATTCCCCATCCCATTGCGCTGCTGGTGGGGAGGAGTTAGAGAAAACCGGGAGTGGAGTTGAGCCGGGAAGGAGGGAAGGGTGGGGGAAGGTGTTCTAAGGTTTGGTTTTCCTTCCTAATATCCTTGTTTTGATTTGTAGCAAATTGATTTTGTTTCTTCCCCAAGTAGAGCCTGTCTCTTGCCCATGACCGTAACTGTGAGTGATCCCTCCCTGTCCTTGTCTCGACCCACGAGCCTGCCTTTGGATTTTCTCATCATCATCCCACCAGGGCAGGGGTGTGGAGTGTGTGAGGGGTTGCGTGGTGCTTTGTTACTGGCTGGGCTTAAACCGTGACAGCATGCCAGAGCTTTCTCCACCTTCCTAACAATACAACAGCTTTATGAAGACGAGGGAATACTTAGTTTTGAAGGGGCTGGAAAGGCTGGAGCAAACATTCCCACCAACACTAGGCTCCTAATTCAGGAGCCAAGTCTTCCTATGCCTCCTCCATTGCTGGTGAAGAGAAAGAGTACCCGCTGGGAGGGCACTGGGGAGCACCAAAATTAGACTCCAGCTGAGATCTGCTGCAGGGTAGACCCTGTGTCCTCTGCTGGCTACCAGAGGAGGTCAGAGATCTTGCCCCCAGGTGAAGTTTAAAATAGGCTAAGGTGCATAGTCATGCTCCTACGGACACTTCTTCCTCCCCACTGGAGCACATTCCCTCACCCATTGCTGGACTGCAGCTTCTTATGATATCAGAACATGTGCCTCTATGTCATGCTGACTTCTTCAGTTCAGCATGCCTGCCAGAAACTTGTGGTATAATTACAAACTTTCCAAAACATATTTAGCAAGAGTGATTCAGAACATCAGCTAGCAATTATTGATTATTCAGTAATGTAGTAAATCATTACTTCACTAACTCATAATCAGGTTTGCTTTCAGAACCTTTCAAAATTTAACTATTGATTCTTCCATACTCTCTGATTAAAATTTAAAGTGAAAAATGTAAGAGTTTTAATATTTTTAAAATTGAATTTTTTTAACATCAGACTGATGCTATAAAGAAAACAACACGTGTAGTGCTAAGTGAAATAAAAATTACCTACAGGCATACCATAGCCTCTAGACAGTTTCTTGTGTACTTTTGTGTATTGAAACTTACCAGTTTCACTTTTATGAAACACTATGAACATTCATAGAAATTTCATCCAGACTGAAAAGGGGTTTTTTTCCAAAATGTAAAAAATTCCTTTGCAAGGGGAAGTTTAATTATTGGATGACTTTAGCTTTCAAGATTTTTCTTACAGCTGTTCAGATGATAGTATCCGATCCAGGAATTGGCTGTATCACTGCAGAGAGCAGAAGATAGTTGTGGAAACTGTAACAAGTGGTTGAAAGCAGTTCTGTTGCCACCCACCACTCAAAAACAGTTTTACTTTACAAATAACCAAATAAAAATCAATTTTTTATTTGTCTTCTGGTGTTACTGCCTTTCACAGTTTCAATCCTTTCAGAAAACTGCAGGAAAATTCAGTCTCAGAAGGCAAGTTTGCTAGGCAAGGCACTTGTCCTTGAACCAATGCTTTAGAAAAAAGTTACAAAATAGGAAAGATCTCAAAGAAACAAAAAGAAACCTCTTAAATCAGGTGTGCTCTTTCTTGCAAGAAAATTAAATGCTGCATGGTGGAATGCGAACATCTGACATAGTTCCCTTTATTTTTTTTCCCCAAACCAAAAAAAACCTTTCAAACATATGTATGTAACACATTATGCACTATCCACAAGCCTTCGGATAAGTTTGAAATAGCCAACTCCACGAAACTTGCAGAAGTCTTGCTTGCAACCCTATTTATTTATAATCCTCAATTTCCACATTCAAAACGCATGCCTACAAACAGTTTCCTGCAGGCTATGGTTAGAATACATGACATGAATGATCTCCCCCAGGGAAAATCTGCGGTCTGCAGTGGTCTATCTATCTCACTAGATTTGTATACTGGGGATAGAAGTTGCTGCTTGCGTGCAGACTGGGCTGCACAAACAGGAAGGAGCTGTGGTATCATGGTTGTAGCATTGAACACCAAGCCTTTCAAAAGCTCCAGGCACAGGCAATGGGCAGCTCATAGGCCTCCCAGCAAGACTCTGGCTCCTGGCTTCCCAGTGGGGCAGAAAGCAAGTGTCCCTGTGCTACAAGCGCATAAGCTAAACCTCCCTCTTACTACACCTTCCGCATACACGCAACTTCATGCAACTTACCCTAGGGCTAAATATACCAGGCTGTTTATGAAAAGATCAGCAGCATCTGATACGGTTCGTATTGCCTGGCACGTGAGAGAATGACTCCAAAGTCACATAGCCCTCCCCATTCTGCACCAGACTGCATCCAGCCCTGCTCTGCCCCTACTAAAACAGGAATACAGGTATCATTACCTATTACCAGACAACAGCATCCATAATCGGGTAACACCATGCACCAGCAGGTACTTGAAATGCTCTAAGTTTACACGTGAGCATATCTAGTTTGTGTGGCTATATGAATATTTCTCATCAGTTGTAACATGTCCCCCACCACGCAAAATCAGATCCAGTTTATTCCAAGCATTATAAGCTTTGATGAACCCAGACAGTGCATCACTTTTGTAACAATCCTAAAAGAAGAAGAATATTGTCCACATTCAGTTGACACTATGATATTTTAGTCTTTAAGTCTTCCTGGTTCACGAAAGAGAACAAAACCAAGGAGTAAATAAAACTGTGACCAAACATAAGTTTCCTAATTACAGTCATTCATACAATCTGCTTTTGCATTAACAGATCAAAATCAATGCAATTGACTTTTGTTCCGTAAAACCATTTGTTTTGCTTTTCTTTGCTATCTCATACACTAAGAAGTAAACTTACAATGCATTAAGAAATTTCAGGTAACTGGCTCTGTCAATACAGCATGAAGGATGAGGAAAAAGTGAGTAGAAGAGTAATGCATTTTTCACAATGTATTGGATCCCATGAAAAAGTTAATGATGTTTGAAAGGGAGAAAATGTGAGGACCAAAAGTTTTCAAGTTGCTGAGTGATAATAATGGTGCCATCTATTGTGCATCCATCACACTGAAGTGCTTGACACATATTTTGGACTGTTTTCATGCATTTTCTTTATGATGATTAATAGTGGCATTGTACCCTCTGAAATAGCAGCCCATCACACAGAGAAAGGTGTGCTAAATTAAATTCAGATGATAACAATTTTGATCTCAGACACACATGGAGAAAATACTGAAAGGTTGGAACAAGAAAACCTGTGAGAAATACTCATTTCTAAGATGAGGGTCCACAGCAAACAAAGACCAGAGAAAAAAAGAGTAGGGACAAAATGCATTGCTTAAACACAAGCGCCGTTCTGAAGCATCCATTATTCCAATTTCTTTTCCCCACTCTACATTTACATTAGAATGTGGTGAGGTTTAAGATGTGTTTTCTTTTGTTACACTTTGAAGGAGAAAAGGGGGTATGACACTAGACAAGATAATTAAATTTCTGTAAAAGGAAGGAATAAAAGGTGATGTGTATCGCCTGCCCACCTCTCACATCCCGGACATGCTACTGTGGTCTGTTTTGTCTGTAACACAAATCACAAATGCACAGAGGTTGATGTAACTTACATTTGTTTCCCCTAGGTCCTTAAACATTTTGGCTAAAGCATCTCTTCACTTTTTTTTTAGTGGAGAGAGGAAGGAAAGTCAGCACAGAGACACTCCAGCAGTGCCTTTTGGTCTGGTGAGACTGGAAGCAGGACTTCCAAGCCCCCTAAGGTGACCAAAGCGACGTAAAGACGTTTCAGTGCAAGCATGCTTATGCTGACACATTTTAGCCTGTTGCCTAGGAGAATGAAGGCAGTTACTACGGCTCAGCTAACAAGCCCTAACCCTAACTTCATCTTTTCAGAGGTGGAATTTAGCAAGAGGATTTTCAGGATGCACACTTTGCTCTGACTCAACAAGAACAAATAAGGGAAAAAAATCCCTACTCCCATCAGAACAGTGGGCATAACAACTATCTGCACGAGTGTCATAATGTATATTTAATGACTGGAAACCACTCTGAAATACCTGGATGTGTCAAACACAAGCGGGAATGGTAAATCACTGATAGAACTTGCTCGGGCACCCGTGCAGCCCCATGCACTCCTGGGAGCACAGAAGCAGAACCACGCTCCAGCTTCCCCAACATGGGAGCACAGCTGCAGAAATCATTTATTCAGTTTCTTGCAGCAGCCAACAGACTTGCAAGTCTTAATGGAGAGCAGCTATGGGTTTGGAGATTGCAGTCTGATTTGTGGATCAGCTCAGGTGCATACAAGCAGAACGGTAAAGTCTGAGTAGGTTCATCGAAGACTGCCACCTTTTCTAACTGTCAACGTATGAATAAATAAATCTCAGTTGTGCTATTTGATATGCATAGGATTTCCAAATGTGCCTGAGAGCAAGTTTAGTCCCTACTGGCTTTTGCTTTTCTTCTTTTGTACAGTTACAAATGTAGACAATAATATCATACAGGACTGTTTAGAAAAACTGAATTAGCTGGAAGTTGATCTGTTGAGTACATTCCAGTGAGGCATCACATAGTATATTTAAGAGATCTGATTATGACTTAATAACTTACTAAATTACAGTGTTGTTTGTATACTACATCTTTTTACATCATTACCACTGTTAAGGAATATTGGCATAGTTATTCTTGTAAGTCCCCCCTGCCTAACCTAAAATAATCTTGATGCACTTGAAGAAAAATTCCAGGGCAGAATAACTCTGAAGAATGGAAAAGGTCAAAAATTCACCTAATTTTTTGAGTGGGAGTACCAACAGAGATAGGAACAGTTGGTTATGTTTTTTCCTGTTACGCTGATTTTGTAAAATCCAAGTAGCCATAAACCCCAGGGGAATGAGATAGTTAACATTCCAACCGTACCCGTAATCATAACTTCATATATTTAGAGAGTGCATAACTTACCAAAAAGTGTTCTGAGAGTAGTCTAACAGTTTAAAATATTTATTAGAATTACACTTTTGTGCAATACAGTGTCCTCTTTTAAAGGATCTCTCCAGAGTTTAGCTGTCTGGGCTTCTAGAGGATAAAAAGCACAATAGCTAGTAAATTGTAAAGTCCTCAAGAAATTCTTTGACTAACTTTCCTATGCATCACAATGTTGTATCTAGTGATTTAAAAGACCTGATCCACCAGGGCTAGAAACACCTAACTTTGAGGGCAGAGGCTTGCTGTCTGAGAGCTGAAAAGGTCTATATTCTGACCAAACTTCCTGAGAATGTGTCACCTTAAATCCATCTTTCATCCAATATTTTGTATCACTGATTCCAGGCACTAGCTAGTGTATTTCTGCGACAGAAACTTCTTGTTTATGGAGTGAACAGGGAGGGAAATGCTTCTGCAGCCATTGGCTGGGATTTATTGCTATGGGGTGTTTATCTTATTCTTAAAAGAAAAACTTCATCATTCTTGGAGGCCTTGGGTTTTAGAAGCTGTCCTAATGAAGAAAGCAAAGCTACTTTCCATGTCATGTTTTAAAACAGGTAAGAAAAGGAGAAACCATTACACTGTGAAAATCAACACAGTCAGCCTATTGTGAATGTAATATTATGTTTTCCCCATAGCCAAGAGCCATGCTACCTTCCAGAGGCCCAGCCACAACTCCCAGTCAAGCCCCATGAAGTTGTGAGGTGCCAAGTAGAGCTGATGAAGAAATTCTCCTGATTGAGAAGCAGGCCAGCAGATAAAAGAAAAATTAATGCACAAGCATCAGTACAGTGTAATAAAAGCAATATCTCATTTTGACACCTTGAGTGAGGTTTGTTTGGACAAAGACTACCTTTATTTTTCCACTTTCACCTAAGTTTAACCCCTGATGTCAAGTTATGCTTTTCCGTGTTGTCCAGTATGGGTGACTTCTGCCTCAGCTCCAGTTGTAGCCACATTGCTTGTTTCTCTCTTTCGTAAAAGCTACTACTATTCTGTTTTCTGCAAAGACTTTTCTCTTGCTCACAGTAAGCTAAATATGCATTAGTAGGATATTAGAGACTAATTAAATATTGTGGCTGTGATACTCAGATAAACAGGTATTCAGGCTCCAGGATTCCTACCCACCCACCCACAGGTGCAGACTGCTTTCTCCTTCTCACAAAATATTTCATCAGTAGATACTTCCTAAGTGGTCATTTTTTGTTCTTTATAATTTCTAGCTGACCTTGTAACCAGTTCTCCACCTTCAATGTTTAAAGGCAAAGCCCTTGAGCTGAAGGCACTCCTGAATTTTTTTCAATGAGCTGAACCATGGATAAAGGTTTAATCTGATGCCAATTCCTCACATTCATTAAGATCAGTTATTCCACAGAAAACCCCACATATTCCAAGGGAATTGATGTCAGAAAAACCGCTTCACTGCTTGGGTAACTGACAAAGAAAAACACCAGTTCAAAACTTTCTTTAAACAGATGACTCGGCTTCCAGTTTTGTAGGCATGCTGGGCAATTTCAATGGCTACTTGTGAAAAAGCCCGATGACCTCTCGCAGTTGGGAAACAATTTTAGCACAAACAAGAAGTAGTCAATGAGGGACAAAGGAAGGTAATAATGCCCATCTAGTACTTGAACCTGCACAAAAATTTACATTGGAAAAGTAACTCTAATCCTACTGTAGTTCAGTAAAAACATAGTAAGAAATGGCTTTCACCCATCAAGTTTTTTCTTTTCCTATCATCTCTATAGGATTGAATATAGGAGTGGTGGGGTTTTTTTCATGTTTATTCTGATGTTTGTTTACAACCTGCTTAATTTAGGAATTTTGGAATAAAGGAATCCTCAGTATAAACATTTTTCTCTGTGTTGATTTCAAGCACTCTACTGACATCAACAGAGACATTTTTCATTCATTGTGAAGTCAGATAAAAATGTGCAACTGAAATTTGTAACTACTCAAGAGAAACAGCACACCCTAAATAATCTGTCAGGGGCTTGAGCAACATGTAGATCAGGTGGCAGTCTTCTGCCTACAGGTAAAGGTAATTTAGGGGAGGAAAAACACACATTTACACCCAATTTCTACATATTAGCTAGAAAGAAACCTATAATAAACCTGTTGGTTTGAGTTTTCTTTAATATCAAGAGACTTCAATTGCACATGGGTTATTAATGTTTCCAAGTAAGACTGACAACTGAAGGTACATTGCGGCTATTAGTTATATCAGTATCATTACAAAAATACTGTGTTTATATTAATCACTCTAATTTCTCCAGCTCACGTTGTTGACGGAGTTTTGGATGGGCAAATGCAGGTAAACACCTTCTATTTGCATCAAATTTGAACTGCAATAGAATATACCTACTCCTCATCGCCTAGCATGAGACAGAAGACAGGTGAATTGACCCTTTTTAAAACAATTGTCTCTGTACTTCTGGCTTACACTTTGTGTAATGACCAAAAGCAAGCACTTACGCACTTGCTATGTCTAGCTGTACAAAAATGCAACAGAAACAGTGTAACATGTACCAGCTGCAAAGACGTACCTGAAATGTAATGCTTAACATGTAACTCCACAATGAATTTCCGTTATTAATTTCCCATAACAGTAGGAACAAAATAGGGTTGATTTTCCACAAGTATTTTAACTTATGAAGTACATATATCATAGGTTAAATCTCAAACAAGTGATCCAGCATCAACAACTTTAAATAACGAGCCGTATCTTTGGCTAGCAGGATGGTTATTCCCCCTGATTTACAGCTGGTACCCTGGCTATTCTTGACCCAAGATTTTTTTTACAATATAATTAGAGACTATTTCTGCAATCGTAAAGGCCTACATAAATACCCATCTTGAGTATTAATTAAATTCTTTACCTATACACATATGTATGCAACAGACATATTTCCTCCTATCCAAAGTTATGAAAACTGCGAAAGAAAGGCCTCCTGCTGTGTTGGCTGCAGAAAGCTTAAATTTATAAGGCTGGGTTTTCTTTGGCGAAACATGCCTACACTGAAGTGCCATCAAACTCATTTCCATTTGTATTACTTCTCCCAAAGCTAATTACAACTATTTTTATTGCCTAACTTTTCCTTGCTATCAACATCAACAAAATTGAATGCTATGCCAGTTCCAAATTAATAAAAGGAAGTCTGCAACTTCCAATTTACATACTACACTCTAATACCTTTTATGAGCTAAACTGCTTTGTATAGTGTAATCCATAACTTGAAATAAAAGACTTTGGCATTTTTATGCATTAAACCATAGGTAAAAGAGGATAAATGAGCAAAACTCCTACGTCCTTTCTTCGAGCCAGAGCTTCACCCATTCCTCCCTTAGCTTTGGCAAAAAGATTTTGAGTGATGCGCAGAACAAGTCTACCTGCAACCAAAGCACAGTTTTGCACCAGGTGTCATCCCCACTGCACCGGGATGTATTTTACCTCTGGGATCCGCACCCCCGCCCACCCCACCCACTGCTCCAGCCC
>VYZV01030663.1:38960-50372 GCA_013401275.1 Pandion haliaetus | reverse complement strand
AAAAACCCCACGCCTTCCGGACGTAAATACTTTGAAAGATGGAAAATCGACCATGCTCCCGGGCAGACTGTTCCAACAGTAAATTGTCATCACCCTTTGGAGGTTGCACGTTATCCCTCCTGGGAATTTGCCAAGCGGCTTCTGCCAGCCATGGCGAGCTGAAAATAGGCATCAGGTCACACGTGCCTGAAGAATCGCTAATATCCTACCAATACACATAAATTATACTTTATTGCACGTATTTTGACTGATTAGCGATCCACTACCACTGGCCGGCAAATATTATTAATCCTATTCTGCAGCCGAGGACACTGGGACGGAGAGGTTAAGAAATGACCACATTTACGTACATAGAGCCAGATCCCTGCATGACTCCAGATCTGAGTGTACCTAACTCGTGGGATCATCTTCCTCCCCAGATCATTTCTGTCCCTCCTCCTTGCTCCCTGGGTGTGAGCGTAGTGCCTCAATGGCACTACAAACAATAGTTTGGCCATCAACTCTGGGAGCTTTTATAGACCTCACCCAAGCACTGAAATATAATTTGAGGTCCTCCAAATTCAGAAAGTTGCTATTGTGAATGTAATACCCCAAAACAAAGAAGCACGCTTTTGTGAGGAACAGTCAATAAGGAGCATGAGAATAGAACTAGGCCTTTTATCTACACAGAGATGAGTGTTAAGCAAGTGGGATAAGAATTTGCATTTCAGGGACTCTCAAGCAGAAGGGAGAGAGTTTACCATTTGTAAATCTGAGCAATCAAAATTTTCCAGAAATTAAATACTTCTTATTATCTCCAGAGTTCATTAAGTATTAAATAAGCATTCCAGGGCAACAAACAAGCTTTGGTTCAGCATTGTAGAACAAGCATTGCTACAGGAGTGGAGCTAAGTTATTTTGGAAAAAAACAGTGATGCATTACAGTGAAAAAGGAAATTTTCATTACTAATAATTCATATAAAGAGTAAACAAGCAGAACCCACTTCTTGCTGGTTGTTGGAAAAAAATAAAGGCAGGCTTGGGGAAAGTTCATCAATGATCAAGACAGACAAGACGTAGGTAAGGTGAATCTTAAAACCAATACTGCATGACTCTTCAGTCCATCAACATTTACATGATCTATTTATGTGCAGGCCTTTCCTAAATATATGTATGACATGAGAATACAAATTACAGCTATGGAAATGGGGGGGGAGTATGGAAGGCTGAATGGATGGAAATCCTATGAAAAAAACCCTCAAATTTCTAAATAACTACTAAATTGTGATAGCTCATGCACTGTCTGCCTAATCTTAAAGAGACTATGAGAACTGAAAGGCTGAGCTGATTTTTATATATATATATATGCAATTATATATANTTTTGCAAAATGGAGCAAAACCAGAGGAAAGATAGACTTTGAAATCTCAGGATTTGAGATGTAGACAGTAACATAAGCTTAGAAAAAGGTTTTCAGAGTAGTAACACTCTCAAAATTGCATCACGCAAGTTTTCCCAACAACAGCCTGAAAGCAGGTGTGCCAATTAGGCTCATCACAGATTGTGCAGTGAAGACAGAGGCCTCTTTAGTGAAAGTGTCTTGGAGCATATCCAGTACTGGTACATGACTATGGATATGATTGTGTCAAAATCCAGGATGCTATGGCTTCAGACTCAGAAGTCACCTTGCTATACAGATGGTCTGAGAGATGAAGCATGGCAGAAGCAAGCTAAAGTGCTAGTGGCAGAAGTCATGAACTGAATGGGACCAACTGCACGAAGCAGCACACGACATATCCTGCTGCGGCAGAGAAGAGTTTCTTTGCTTCCCTGTGCTAATCACTAATTCTAAGTCAGGAGGCTCGTTTAGGTTAGTGACCAGTTTGGTACACTCATTTTACAGGACAATCAAAACCATCCTTATGGTTAACACTTGGCAGGGCAGGTAAGATTGCTCTAATATGGCATCATTTCTATGGTCTCAGTGCAGTTTCCACAGCAGAATATTTTTGCTCAGGTAGTAAAAAATCAAAGTTCAACAATGGCAAGCAGTTATACTCAGAAATTATTAGGGACTGAATAATGATCTGCTTAGAACAGAATTAAAGTTACTGGATGAACTGCATATCATTTTTAAGACAAGGGATCTTCCTTGGTTTCTTTTGCTTTCACTATAGAGCAGACAGGGTCCCCTTATGTTAGACAGTAGACAAGTATGGAACAGCAACAGCAAAAATCGTCCTTATTGAAGAGCTTATAGTCTAGTAAGGTAAAAGTCTTGATAAGAATAATGTACTTATTGTGTGGGCAGCATAAGTTTTATGTGTTCTTAATTATTGATTTCTTTGCTTCTAAGTGCTTTGATTTAAAAATTATGTGATGCCTACATGCAGTGTTGATACTCAGATAACTTAATTGTTTTGGTAATATAACAAGACATATGACGTAACGTCAATAGACCGCACCTTGTGTGGATTACAGAGCTTTTCCATGTGGATGCTTATCCTCTAGTGACAGAGCTAATGATTCCTAATAAGTGTACAGGGTAAGAAAGAGACTGCTGTGATAGACACTTAATACATGGTTAAACAGATTGGTGGGAGAGCCAAGAATAAAACTCAAAATCAAATCTTGGCTTTTAACTGGTTTTGGAATGATATAAGCAGATGCAAAAGATTTGAATGCAAGTAAAACAAGGAAAGAAAAAGCCTGAGGGAGGAAGATACCAAAGTAAAGCAGTTATTTGTCCACACATACAAACTTATCAGCTTCCCTCCCAAAAATATGCTCCAAGCAATACCAACTTTATGGTAAATTCCCAGTAGTAATACAGCCTCAGAAATATTAGCTACTGTAGGGCACAATGAATTTCCTTTTCTGGATGTTTTGGTAAAGGAGTACAAAGTATCTAATTAAAATGTAAACATCCAAGTGGGTATTCATGCCTTCTAACTGATGTCATCTGAATTCCTGCCCAGGAAAAACTTCTCTCCATAGACTATACAGAAAATCTACATTTCTAATCATATCACCTAAACAGAGTTAAGTAGATGGCTTGCATACTTCTTTTTTTTTCATCCAGTTGTGCTGAAGCAAAATAGAACTGGAAATACATGAAACAGGGAGAAAGGGAAATAAAATTTAGACAATTACTATCATTGTGGCCCAGCCACTCAGGATCAGTAGCATTTATTGCTTGGGTCTTCTCGGAGGATAAGGGTCTAAATATGATAGGTATCAACACCTGACTGTTCAGAGCAAGGGGAAAATGCCCACCTTTATGTACCAACTGTGTGCTATGTAGTCTTTTTAAACACATATTCAAGAACATTCTTGTAAGAGTCATCCTAGTTCTGCTGTAAAGCATATCTTTCTGGACAGGTTGGGGGGTGGGGGGGTGTTTTGTTTTGTTTTGAGCTTTTTTGGTGGTTGTTTGGGTTTTGAGTTTGGTTTGGTGTTCTTAAGATATTAGTATTACTGATAGGCAGCAAAACGAGCAGAAAATCACCTCCTGTGGTCAAAATAGGAAGATCAGCTAGAGCAACTGTCTTTCCTCTCAATAAGCTAATGCATATCTATCTGTATAAATTTCATAAAGCCTGAACTTCATGTATGAACATTTGGCACATTGAAATGAATTGGTATTTTGGCAGTGATTTCAGCAGGATAAGAATTTTATTAAGCAAATTTTAGTAGGCATGAGCTAGAAATGTATCAACAGAATGAGAGGAGGACGGAGAATAGGCCATATATGTAACAATATCTCTAATTACACCTATAAAGAAATATATGCAAATCACTACCGTCACTGCTGTGATTCACATTTTCTTTTTAGAAGCACATCTACTACGCTCTTTCTTTCCCCCTAGTTAGCCTCAACTTAAAAGCCAGATTTACATTCTACTTGCCCAAAGGCAACGCCTATTTTGAAGGGCATCTGACACATCTGACAGAAAACTGATGGGACAAATAAGAGCAAACCCATCATTGTGATATCAATCACATCAGTACAAAGTAAATATTGGATTACCAGGATGAACTAAGAGGTCATTTACCTTTTTTCCAATTACTCAGTTTAACAATTAAGAATTTCAATGATAATTTGATTTGAATTGTGTCAAAAGCAGTTATACTACCAATAACAGTACTGCCTAATTAGAAATATAATCATGCTTTTAAGTGAAAATTAACCCTAAACCCTTATAGTGTAGAAGGTTAAGCACTTTGATTACTTTGTAGCTAGAATCTGACCCAGAATCTCAGTTTTATAATGCCAGACCAATTTCTAATTGATTTTATATCACCATTGATTATTACAACAATGTAAGACTTCATCCAATTGAGTTATGAGGGGGGAGGAGAATCTATCACAGAGATACAGAAGCATCCATCAAAGATGCATTTAGAGAAAATGGACAATGAATTTTTTTTTTTTTAAAGTTGTAATTGTATTCAAGAGAATGACATTTAGCAGCCATCAACTGTAGGATATTGAAATATTCTGTGACCTTGGCTCCACTTCCAAATGGAAAGCAAAACCACAAATAAAACTGCAGGGAGTAAAGAAATCAAATTTTGGTCTCAATTACATTGTTTTGAAAATGTTCAATAGTAAGATAATGATCTTAATTACTCTCACAGCTACCAATTTTGGAATCCCTGCTTAACCAAAACCCACATGTTGAATAACCCCATAATCTGTAAATGGACAGAGATCAAATACATAAGTGAATCTGTACATACTTATTAGAGCAGCCCAACTATTTTGGTAAGAGCATGGTTTTCCTGCCAAAATAGTTGTACCAGTATACTGCTTGCCTTGTGTAAGCCTAACAAATACACATGCAACACATTATAGGTTATTCCGTTACTATGTAAGATTAAACTACGGTGATAGAGCTGCAGTTGCATTGGATGGACATTTTCCACCCTACTGTATCCTGGCATTTAAAGCAGTAAACTTATGTTTAGCAGTAATGCCTTTTTTATTCGTGTAGCTACTTCTTGTAAAGCAAAATCAGAATCTAAAAGAAAACTTTTTTTCTTTTTTTTCAGAAGGGACAGGAAAGGGTAGAAGTTGAAAGCCAGGCCCCAAAGTTCCAGTTTATTTAAGAGTTATTTGTTTACAGCTTGAGTCTGTTAACTGAATTTAGCTGTTGAGTAAAGGAGTAGGAAGAGAGGAGAGAACAGAAGCTCTTTGCCTGACAGCAGTTGCTAGAACAGCACTCCTGATTATCGTAATGGGTTCACTTGTCAAATGCCTTTCATACCAAAAGCAAGGCTGTTAAATGTGAAGTTGAGACTGTGGATCTTTTTTTTCTCCGTGAAAAAGCACTCTCCACATCACCCCCCCCACTGATGAGCATTAAAAGCATTTTGATGCTTGAGGGAATCTTATTTCCAAGGGGATATCACAGCATCTACCTGTCTTTTGTTGCTTCTGGACACTTTGTTCATGACTTCAAACAATGAGTCAGTACATAAGATTTCTTTTAGGATTTACTAATAACAAAGTTTTAGTTTTATCTCTTTTGACCAGTAGCATTCATAAATAAGCTCTACTTCTCGCTTCCCATTCCCTGAAAACAATGAGCGTTCTGCCAATGGAATTGAAAGCCTTTGCTCATCTTTTCAGATCTTTAGTAGCAAAATTCCTTTAAAAAAATAATCAAAGGTCAGTGCTGGTTTTGTATCAGCCAGTAATCTGACCCTGAAACTACAGTGACTAAATGAATATTTGGATAATTTTTCTTCAAAATGAACAAAAAAAACCCAAACCTCAAATACTTCCTCTACTGCCTCAGAGGAAAAAAAAACTTTGAGCAGCAAAGAACACCACAAGCTTTAGGTTCCTTTTAAAGGAACACCTCTCCCACGCCTTCTTCAGGGCACGGCTGTCACCAGCATGGCTGTTGCAGGTTGAGCGATAGAGCACAGGGCTAGAGCAAATGCAAGTGGCTGCTGCACTGCAAGGGAGAGGACCTCAGGGCTTCCCCCAGCCATGGAAGTCACGTTGTGCTGGGAAACCAGTGCAGGGAACAGACGGACAGGTGGGGAAAATCGTAACTGAAACGACTGATGATTGCTCCTAATAAAAGGGTTGTTTAGGCAAATATTACACCCTTACAGCAGTGGCAGGGTAGCAATTGGGTGATTTTAGCCACCACAGTAGAACTGAAAATATGAAGGTGCATCAAGAGAAAAGAAGGAAGCTATGCTATTTCTGATGCTTTCCAGTAAGCAGCACTCAATGAAGGCAATTTTTCACTGGTTATGTGGTAACACAATTGTAAATGGATTAGGAAAAATAAAACACCCTAAATGTATGTGCCAGAATCCCAATCACTAATGTTTATTACAAATAACAACAAAAAAAATACCTTTTTTTTCAGTCCTCTTTATTTTCAAAGGGATGTTTTGAAACCTCAGCAATGTTGCTAGGACCAGATTCACACACACAAGAATGTAAAGATAATTAGAAGACTCAGTAAGGAGAGTTGAAATAGACTTTTTTATTATTATTATTTCACACTATTATTAGATGCATTGCTTACACTTTGAGATATTTGAAGCCACATTTCTAGGAGATAGAGGGTTGTTTGGTTTTGGTGATAGGCTGGGGAAGTTGACTGACTTTCTTTGGTGCAGGGAAAGTCATGTACCTATATGCTAGCTACCTCCTTTCAAGTACAGGAAAGAATAATGTTTGTATGTCCCATAGATTGCCAAAAAAATAACAATAATCTTTTTGTTTGCTGTGTATGAAGAGAACAAGCTTCCAATTGCATTTTAGAGCACAGATGAGTATAGTGCTCTGTACCTCAGCATTGCTTGAGCTTTTTTGGAAAATAAAAATTATAATTATTGTTCCCAGCTTACCTAACTTAATAAAGAACCAATTTATGAGGCATTTCTCTTGGCTTTTAAACCATCAAAACACCTGAACTCACTTGAACCCTTACAGACCTGCAATTGTCTTTGCTGGCACATTATGCACAGATTTTAAGTGTGGTACTCCATTACAGATACTGCAGGCCACCAGCCTGCTTGCAGAATTAAAAAGATATAGAAATAGGCATTTTAAAGGACAATTAAGAGGAGGAAGGGAATATTACTGAGGGGTGAGGTGGATGGAAATCCCCCCAAAAGTGAAATTAGATTTCCAATTATTTTTATAAACCATTTTTACGTCAAGGCAACAAAGTGAACAAGCTAGTATATTCAAAGAAATTTCAATTCCTTCTGCTACTGTTCTATAATAGATGTACTCAAAAATCATTAGTATCTTTCTGAAAGATGGAGAGTTGGAAATACAGCACCATATATATTGGTTATGTCCTTTATTAGAAAGGCAAGCAATTGCTCCAGGTTTTCTTATTATACATACTGAAAAAAAAAAAAAGGCTGCAAAAAGGATTAATTCTGGAAAATAGCACACAAAAGTAGAAAAAAAAAATCAATAGCAACAGAAGTCTAGGGAATAGATTAAAAGAAATCACAAGGGCGGAACAGTTACTTGTAAATGACAGTTGAAAAGCATAAATCAATAGAAAGCTTTGAAGAAGGTATGATAGGAATAGATGAATATATACTCCAGAAATATGAATGTTCTGTGTATGGCAGACAAAACCAATGGAACTAGTCATCATGAAATGGAAAATAACATCACATCCCATAACACTTTGTAATGACCTTGATAGGAAGAACCTGGTTGCAGAGAAGTTACATCTCACTTAATTTGGTAGGATTTTGTGCAGCTTTGAAAGTATTTACTTGATCCTCTACATTAAATATAGCTTATTACCTACAAACTGCTCGTAACTTAAAAGCATGCCTCCTTCTGAATCAAAGCACAACAGCAATAAATACTATAATTTTCATGTTTGTTAACTACTTTTTTACCAATAGAAGTCCATCATTGAAAACAACACATTGAGACATAACTGGGCAGAAAGGTACAAAATCACACTTTCTGATTTGGAAATGATAATTCAACATTTTTCCTTGTATACAACTTCCCAGAAAGTTTTATGACTATAACTTCTCTGAATTCCGAAGGGAATTTCTACTACCAAGTGTGAATATACTGGTTAGGGAACTTATTCTAAGGACGACACCGGTTCATTTGCTCTCCTTAGATTTGACTAAGCAATGTACCTTCCATTCCATAGCTCAGAAGAAAGATCCCCAAGAACAAGTGATCACTATTTTTTTTTCAGAGGTTTCCTATCATTTTGTTCCTGTTCCTGACTACATTTGTGTTTTATAGGACATACAGCTAGTACAGAAGAGAAAATTCCATGCATTGGTAATACTTAAATTTTAAGTATTTAAAACTATATATAAGTTCCGCAGAATAGATTCATCTAATGGGATTTAATGAGATAGTATTTTTGTTTGGTTTTTTTTCTTAAATTCCTCTTATATATTCTTGTGAGTTCATGTTAAAAGTAGACAAGCACATATATAGCAACACTTTTTCCTGAAAATTTCCTTCTGCTGTGTATCAAAGGACCTTAAAATGTGTGTAAATATCATTTTAAGGACTTTGATTTCTGTGCTATAGTGTCTTGACCCTTGCCTTGATGTTAACAAAGAAAGGCAGTGTGCTTTTCTCACTTTGGACTAGCCCACTGTCAGGACTGGTGTGACTAGACCACAAGATGGGCTACCCGAACAAGGGTGTCCTGAGCTAGATTTTGTCCCATAGCACCTATGCTCTGTCTCTATATAAGGATAGATGAGCTGGACAGTCTAATTCTAATTTGAGCAGTTTAAATTACACTGGACAAGGAAGCTTCTAAAAGGAAAAGTGAGAACATATGCACCACAAGAAGCACCATGGCATCACATGCTTGGCAATATCTGTACCTTTTGAAATCTTAAATGGCTTTTTTTAAAAATTCCAGTGTGAAGGATGCATGCTTTATATGCATCATAGTTGTATCTTCCTCTTCCTGAATTTCCCCTTGCTTTGCTGACCTCCTTTTTCTTGCATCTGGCTGTTTTATCCTTGAAGGAAAAGAATTGTGAGTTCACATTTTGCTTTGGGGAAAGGGCAGAACATAACTGTTTGTGAAAAAGTTGGAGAATGAACCAGAAAATCAATGTTCGTCCTCTGCTTTTCTTTGGTGCTCACGTCCTCAGCCTTACTCAACAGCCACTTAGGTTTGAACCATTTGGTACCTCACAATCCACTCAGCATATTTTTGAGAGGTTTGAGTTTATTCCATTCACTTTTCATGAAGAAAAGGTTCTGGACAAGCAAAGAGAAGAACCATAGGATCTTTAGACTTTACTCTTCCTTCTTGTGAGTATATACTTACAAAAGATTAAAGCTGGAGGAATCTTTGTGGAAACCTTGTGAAAATAGCCACAGTTTTCCAGTCTGAGCAGGGAAAATACAAACACTATTTCCCCAGTTCTTTAATCCACTATGTAATCTACTCTCACAGCTTCTTTTCATCTTCTAACATTGGCCTATACCTATACTAATATCACTATTTATAGCTAGTATTCAGCTATATTGTATAAACCAACAATATTGCCTCCCCTTGTGTCAAAAATAATTCTGTACTGCCTCAGGCAATTTTTCTAACCTTCCCTTTCACACCACAGTGTTTGAGAAGGCATTTTACTCTCCTTTTCCCAACAACTCCTCAGCTGTACCCTTGACATATTTTAATCAGGGTTTCTCTCTGACCAAAGGATGGACACCTCTCTCTTCCAATTACTTAATGGTTTCCTACTTTCTGCTGCTGCTGTTGTTTTCATCTCACCATCCTCCTTGACCTCAGAACGGCTGGAAATCTGAAATTAGATTAGACAGGCTCATGCAACACTCTCAGCTGCACAGAAGCTCCTGCAGTAGTTTTGTTATTTGTGTCCAAAAACGTCTGAATTCTTAATTTTTTTGTATAAATTGCAGCAATGGTAGATGTGTACAGATGGACATGACTATTTCCAACACAAATGAAAGTACAAAAATAATACAAAGCAGAAGTAGGAGACAGGTGCACTTGTTTTTGTAGCACAAACGTAAGACACAGAAGCCTTCCCAAAGGCTGTATTCAAAACACTGTTCTTTCAGCATTACCCTAGAAACAGCCCTACAAAAGGAGAGCTACTAATGACAGAATAGGAATGTATTCCAGTGATTAGGAATGCTTTATTATTAAAGACTCTGTACTGACATTATGACTGGTAAGGAAATAATCTTTCAATTTCAAGTATATTATCATTTTAATGCAAGGCTCATAATAATACTAGAATGCTAGTGTAGGGAAAAAGGATTTTACAGACAAACATCTATTCTACTAACTTCTGCCTCTTGTGAAGCAATATTAACTCAGGTTGACTCAAGTATGCTCTCTAACTCCCACTGCTTATATTTACAAAATTTTTAAAGGGATACAGGCTTTACCAGCAAGTACTCTGAGTCCTTTTCTGCATGTCATTAGCCAAGTTTTGAAAAAATAGAGTGAAGGCCATACACGGAAAACATCTCCTGAAAACTGCAGCTAGTAACAGATACAGAAGGTAAAAGCATTGGTTGAAAATGCAACTGAATGAGGTGGTACAAACTAATTGCAGTTCAGCAACTACCAGTCACTACAGTGGGTACAGCAGTGTCCATACCGATTATGTACATTAATCTATTAACTAAAAAAAATAATAATAATAAAGGCAGCAGTGGAGGAAGTAACCATTATTTCTATTATTTATACCTATCTTCTTACTACATGCTGGGAAAAGGAAATCTGTTACTATTCTTTACAGAAGACACATGATGGTATGTTAAAGACTTTGCTCCTTTTCTTAAGGAGCTGTGCAATTTAAGTTTTACGCTCATAGCAACAGTTTCTCTTTCACCTTGGTGCGTCTCTGCTATTAAAGCAGGGCACGATCAAGGAGAGATGTTTGTTAAAACAACTTCTCTAGCACTTTCACATTCAGCTTCAGTTCCTCTGACTGCAACATTTCAGTTTCATAAATATGAGGGTCAAATATAGCCTGCCTGAGCTCTTCCTTAACACTCAGAACCATCCAACCATCCATACATCCTCTTAATTCTCTTATATTTTGCCAAACAATGAGCAAGCTACACATTAAACCAGGAAACTGAGCTCTGAAGCACTGATACGGTTGAATGTAGGAAAAGTATTTAGGTCAGAGTTTTCAACTCACAAAGCCTAACTGATATGCCAATTAATCTCAGTCTGAATCCCAATGAATAATGAGGCTTCTACTTCTGTGATGCTGTTACTTTCATTGTTATACTAAAATAAAATAACTTCCATGATTTTACTGATGTAACACAATGCTTTATGAACATTAAGGATTTCAACCTTAAAACAGTCCTGACAGATAAGTGTTGTTAAGCAAGAAAGTGAAATACAGAGCTGCTGAGTTACAGTGAAAGTTAAGGAAAAA
>VYZV01030663.1:26515-38926 GCA_013401275.1 Pandion haliaetus | reverse complement strand
AAAGACAACAAACCAAAACAGCCAAAACAAAAAATACCCCAATAATAGCAGAAACTGTCATGGAACATAGAATTCCTGATAGCTAATCTGCCACTTAACAAACAGCAATTGATCTGAATAAAAATTGAGAAAATGAAGGACATCCTCCAGTTGTCAGTCATAGTAGGAACGGTATTCACCCAAAAGGCAGAAGTCCAGAAGTTTATATCTATGTAAGCAAAGAGGTAGACAGAATTGATCCTGCTAATTGCTTCCATTCTTCATTGTAATTAAACCGAGAGAAGTCTATTCACTCAGTGAGCTGCAGGACCAAACCAATATGTTAGGTCATGGCTAACATGCCTATCAAATGTAACTTGATATAATCCTTAAACTTCAATGTTATTTCATCACATAAATAAATAAATCAACTTCAACTCTACACTAAGATTCAACTTCATTAAAAATAACTGCAAAGGCTTAACATTTGGAGTACATTTAGATACACACACACCCTTATTCAGAAGTGTCTATGGTTAGAAAAGATAGTCTTATATGGATTTATTTCACCCTCTTGAAGTGCATGATTATGTCTCCAATGGAAAATTAGTATTCCATTGGCTACAAATATATTACTGTTGGTTTAGGAAACCCTCCCTCCACTGTCACCTTATTGGTAATATGATGTATTTCAATGCATTTCGCTGAGTTCAGTACATTTTGATACTTCCATTTACTGTTTTGCACTTCCTTTTCAATTCTCTCTCTGCAGTGTATCAAACTTTGTTCATTATATTTCAAGTAGTGGGGCAGATAAATAGTGTCTGCCAAGACATACTTTCAATTGAGCATTGAAAGTGCCTGCTTAAAATTCCCTTTGAATACATTTTTGTTTAAAAAAAAGAAAAGCTTTTTGGCAAGCCATTAATTATCACACAATTATTTGTGCTAGACTGTCATAAGTAGTGGATATAGCACTATAAACACATTTTGTAACTAAACAGTAAAAAAAGATACTGACCGTCTTTCCCACTGAAGAATTTGTTGCACAATCCTAAATAGATAACCTACCTGTCCTATGTGAAAAGGATTTGAGGCATCTTTTTATGGACTTGCACACTTATAAACCCATTTGTTTCCTTTAAAACAGAAAATCTTTATCCTCATATGCAGGTTAAGCCATACTTCTTAACAGTTTGCATCTGTAGCTAATGTTTTACTTTATATTGAACATGAACGCTCACCTCAAATGAAACCTAAAAATATTCAGAGAAGTATTGAAACTCTTTCTGAAAGCATCTTGCAGAAGCTTTTCAATAAGTCATCTTCACTTGATCATTTGATAGTTAAAATTCTGGCTGCTTCATAGTTTTGTGTTAGAAAACATCAAGAACTGGACAGTGAACTTCTCTTTTATTTATACAGGACTATTAGGGACAAATATCACTGAACATCAAAAACTCACCATAGATACCCATCTTTTCTTTTTACCCTGGTCGTGCTTTCTTGCTGTACTGGGTCTGGCTGGGATGGAGTTAATTTTCTTCACAGCAGCCTGTATGGTGCTGTGTTTTAGATTTGTGACTAAAACACTGTTGGTAACATACCAATATTTTGGCTATTGCTGAGCAGGGCTTCCTCAGAGTCAAGCCTTTCATTTTCCCACGGCAAGTAAGCTGGGGATGGGCAAGAAGTTGGGAGGGCGGACACAGTTGGGACAGCTGACCCAAACTGGCCAAAGGGATATTCCATGCCCCATAACATCAGGGGGTACAGAAAGAAGGGCCTGGGGCAGGGAGGAGGAGGGGGCAAGGAGAGTTGGCTTTCAAGGTGTCCATTGCTCAGATCATCTGGGCATCAGTCTGCTAGCAGGAGGTGGTATGATTACTTTTTCATCACTTTTTGTTTGTTTGTCCCGTCCATCCCGTCCCCTCTCCCCTCCTTCCTCCACCTATTATACTGTCCTTATGTTGACCCATGGTATTTTCCTCACTTTTTCCTCCTCCGATTCTCTCCCCTACGTCATCACAGGGAAGGGGAGAGTGAATGAGAGGCAGTGTGTGTGCTTGGCTCCTGGCTGGGGTCAACCCACAACACCTGCTAAGTTATTCTATGTATTTTCTCTTTTCCAGTATCCTTTCTTGCCTGCCCAGCAACCTGTTCCCCAGGCTCAGTCAAGGTCCTTGCTTAGGGACAGAACTGAAGGACATCATATGGAGAGCAATTCCCTCCTCTCAAGTTGTCTCATAGTACACCATTCAAATCAGTCAAATGTGCTACACAGGACACCGAGCTTTTAATGAAGTTTAACATTTTGCAGCTGGCAGCTTATGATATGAGTTGATCCTAGCGTCACCTTTTTCATAAACAGTTTTTAAAGTAGTGGAATTATTTCCCTGGGAAAGGCAGCTACCCACTGCTAAATTTACAAAATTAATTCCACTTACATAAACTGGTATTTCTAGTACAGACACCCATAGCTGAATCCTTCTTCCAGTGTCCACCTGAAACACAATCCAAACAGTAATCGTACTGTGTGTAACTTTGATCTAGTTAATCTGGGTATTTGTAACAATCTAACCATAGCAGAGCAGACTTCAGCTTTAGCTGTATTAACTCACCTAGGACCTCAGGGGAGGTGCTCAGCCGGGCAAACCTGTTGTTCCACTCAGTATAGACAGACAACCCCACTGCAAGGTGGCTGGGGTAAAGGGAAATTTCACTTTAAAAATCTCAGTGCAGCCACAACGTGTATTAGATGTGATGACTCTGTATATGGTCTCTCATAATAAAAAATTATACAATTTAGTCTACACATTTGTTCTGTTTGCAAAAACCTTCTTTCCAGACACCACAATCAAAAGGCAAGAGAGACTATTTGCCCTGTCTACTAGCCTGTGAAGTTTTCATTGAATTCCTAGAGGAATTATTCTGATATTTGGAAAAAGAATAGGATCATTGCAGCTATTTCAGGCAAGATAGTCTGCAACCACTTATTGGCACAATATCTGCTAAAAGGTCATTGATTATTACCAACTGCATCTATTAAAATTCAATGTCGTATGACATTTTAAGAAGTGCGTCAGGTAATAAATTGCTAGATTGAAAGTGTTTTTTCAAAGAAGAGAAGGTAGCCACAAGGGCAGATACACATTGCAGACCAGTAAGACTGCAATAAACTGAAGTACACTATCAATCTGCTGAATTAATGCCGAGGGCTTGATCCATTGTATTTGCTGTAATAGAGATAGCAGTTGTCACAGAAAAAGTATAGCGTTACCAGGCTTGTTAACTATTACAGTGATAAATACTAACGGACAAGGCCATTCTTGAGATGTTTATGACGAAGTTGATATCTAACTTATTTCAAGGGGGCCTGAAAAATATTTCTTCATTGCCCTTTTCTTCCAATGTACTCTCGTCGTTAATGGCCACTGCCATAAACGTGGGCCTGAAAAAGAGGTGAAGGCTGAAGTTTCTTAGGATTCTTCCCCAACTACCCCATCCTGCAAGACCCCCAAATCCAGTGCTGCTGGCAGCTAGGAAACCTACTGTTAGTGCATATTATTGGAATAAGGAGAAAAATTTTGCAAGAAGGAATTACCCAAACAGTCCTCTTGCAATGCAGTGATCTACCGCCTCTCTGCTATGCTCATTTTCTCCCAGCTACACAAAGAAGATACTATTAATACAGAGAAGCTACTATTTACCAATCTGCTGCTTTACAGGAACAACAAAGCCCATGAAACCAAGTGTTGTATGATGATGTTTCAAATTTGATCTCTCTGATGTGTAATAACTACATCTGAATTCTGGAAGAAGTCTTCCTCTGAGTGGGGCATCAGTAACATCTTTCTCCCTCGTGGCTTTTCTTGAATTTAGTAAAGATTAAGTTCACCCCACAACCTTTCTTTCCCTCAGGATGAGCTGATAGTATCTGTCTCTTCTGCAACACCTACTGTCACAAAATGCAGAAGCTACTGCCTCTAAGACCATAGTATCTTCGCTAACAGAAGAGTTCACTTTCAAAGGAATGGTTGGACAGAGAAGCAGCCTGACACCATGTATTGGGTTTGCATGGCAAGGTTTTGGTAACTGGGGGGCTACAGTGGTGGCTTCTGTGAGAAGCTCCTAGAAGCTTCCCCTATGTCCAATAAAGCCAATGCCAGCTGGCTCCAAGATGGACCCACCACTGGCCAAGGCCAAGGCCATCAGCAACAGTGATAGGGCTTCTAGGATAACGTATTTAAGAATGGGGAAAAAACTGCTGTGCAACAGCAGCCGGAAAAAGAGTGAGAATATGTGGGAGAAACCACTCTGTGGACACCCAGGTCAGTGAAGAAGGAGGGGGAGGAGGTGCTCCAGTCACCAGAGAAGATATTCCCCTGCAGCCCACGATGAAGACCATGGTGAGGCAGGGTGTCCTCTGCAGCCCATGGAGGTCCACAGTGGAGCAGATATCCACCTGCAGACCATGGAGGACCGCACACCAGAGGTGGATGCCCAATGGAGGCTGTGACCCCATGGGAAGCCCATGCTGGAGCAGGCTCCTGGCAGGACCTGTGGACCCGTGGAGAGAGGAGCCCACACTGGAGCAGGTTTTCTGGCAGGACTTGCAACCCCACAGGGGAGCCATGCTGGAGCAGTCTGTTCCTGTAGGACTGCAGCCCGTGGAAGGGACCCACGTTAGAGCAGTTCATGAAGAACTGCAGCCCATGGGAAGGACACATGTTGGAGAAGTTCATGGAAGACTGTCTCCTGTGGGAGGGACCCCACACTGGAGCAGCGGAAGAATGTGAGGAGTCCTGCCCCTGAGGAGCAAGGAGAGGCAGAGACAACATGTGATTAAACTGACTGCAACCCCTGTTTTCTGTCCCCTGTGCCACTGAGAGGGGAGGAGGTAGAGAATTTGGGAGTGAAGTTGTACCTATGAAGAAGGGAGGGGTTGGAGAAGAAGCTGTTTTAAGATTTAGTTTTATTTCTCCTTACCCTACTCTGATTTGACTGGCAATAAATTATATTAATTTTCCCCAAGCTGAGTCTGTTTTGCCCATGATGGAAATTGGCAAGTGATGTCTCCCTGTCTTTATCTCTACTCATGAGTCTTTCATTATTCTTTCTCTCCCCTGTCCATCTGAGGAGGGGGAGTGTTAAAGCAGCTTTGGTGGGCACCTGGCATCAAGCCAGGGTCAACTCACCACACACCATAACCTACATCCTAGGAACCCCAGGTTTTCTACTACCTACAGGAAGGATGCACTTAAAATAAATGTCTATGCCTGATTTGGTCAAATTTTACCTCTTTGCAATTTAATTGTTAGAATGCTACTGAGGCCAAATAATAACTATTACATATTTTACTGGTATAGAAACTGTAGCTATGAGGGAGTGAAAAAGAAAACACTTCCAGCAAATCACTTCTCACTAATGGCAGCATAAATCTGCAGTTCCTCAGTTGACTTCAATGAATCTATTTTACATTTACACTGCTGTAGCCAAGCATGAAATTCATCCCAGTGATTTATTCCATAGATGAAAGAGATCTAGGCTGGACTCAGTTCTGCATTTCCAAAATGGTCTGTAGTTGAAAAACTCCTACTAATTGGAGATAGAATTCGTGTTTGAGGAGCATTTCCAGAGCAAATTTTTTTAAACGTTTAAGGTATTGCATTACTATGAAGAACCAGATATATGCAGCCACCTATGACTTAAACTGTGTGTGTTTCAGATATGAAATAGTATTTAGGACTTAGCTGTAGGGAATAGTGGTGTAAAGCTGATTGCTCCTCACATTTTAACAAAGGCCTCAACTTCACGTTCCATAATTCCTGTATCTGTAATATGACTTCATACACCAAAACAAAAGTCATAACCTAAGAGACAGAGTTGAAGAAAGAAATGGAATAAAATGGAATAGATACAGAACAAAATCAGTTGGTCACCTTACTCTAATCTGAAGCTACAAATACTTAAAACACTGTCATAATTACATAGCCATTATGGGTGTAAAGAAGACAGAGCCAGACTCTTCTCAGGGGTATCCAGTGACATGACAAGAGATAATAGGCAGCACAAATTGAAATACAGGATATTCCACTTAAACATAAGTGGAATCCTCTAACTGTGGATATTCCTATTAGGTTGTTGCGAATTACTCAGCCACTCTTGATGTAAAGCAGTATTTCAACTTATACAGAACTCAGACCTTATAACAAAATCTTTTGTACATCAGTTCAACAATTTGGGGGTTGTTGTTAAAATAGATCTGTCTTTAGGAAAGTAACTCTTGCTCTACAGCTCTTACTCTCCTTCTACAAAGAAACTAGATGAACACTCACTGTCTGCCATTGGTGGATCACAGGATCAAGGTCACTTATATGGAACCCTCCACCTCTCACCCAAGAAATGCCTTTTAATTTATTGACTATGGTTTATTATCTCAAGAAAACCAAATTTGTAAGAGTGTTGGACATTGTCTTCTCTAAAATAAAAAAAAGAGATTTTTCCTGCCTCTTCCAACACTGGCCTGATCTGAAACTTACTTAAAAAAAAAAAAAAAGATGTATTTCCTCTGATTTCAATCACAGCATTGGACAAGGCTCCCATGTCAGAATCCATGAAAAAACTAGAAATAAAACCCAACAACAAGGTAAATTAAATATTTTCCCCCCTCAACTGACTACAGTCTCCACTCTTTTCAGTAGTTGCACAATAGATGCTCTGTAACAAAGTTCAGAAGAAATTTACATACCCATCTGGATAAAATATAAAATTCATTAACACCTTATCTTGTAGATGAAAATTGCAAATTTAAAACCTTTCTTCTCGTGACAAACTGGAATCTTTTTTTGTCAGTAGTGTGAATTGATGTTTCCCATCTTTTACTTCAAGTGTTTGGTGGGAAATGTACAATTTGCACTTCAAAGACTCACTGCAGATTAGTCATGTGCTTTGCGGCTGTAGGAAAGTCTTGCAATTGTATCATTAAAGTCAAGAGATTTTCATATATTTAAAGTGCTAGGCTTACATTTATTTAATTGCATAGGAAGTATTAGACTGCATATTGTTTGGAGAAGCATTTCAGCATATTTGGATCTCTGATCTATTTATTTAATCGTATAAACAATGAGCTGCGCACCCATTGCACTACAGAGTCTCATGTGTGTGAAATGATTTACCAAACAATCTTAAAACACAAGACAAAAATAAACCAGCCTCCATGGCCCAAAACAATCCTCAAAACAATTCCTCCTGCCTTAAGCCATTATTTGATTGTACAATTTAGCTTTTAAATCCACGTGGTACCAGACAACTTTACTCATTCAGTATTCCTGATGGAGAACCTCCCATCACAAAGATTTTGTGTGAGAGACCATCAGAGCACCTATCAAATCTTGCAAGAATCAGACATTATTTCTGCTACCCTCATTTACAGAAGCAGCTCTGTAATCGCATGGAGGCACAGAAACTTTCTTGCTTCCGATTCATATCCTGCACGGAGAATATTTCTTCACAACAGGATTTGGAAAGTGAACATGCCATAAAGCGCCATCACGGTAAGTAGCTGAGATGGCCTCGCTCTCAGCTGTGAAGTCTCTGCCAGAACTCGGAGCCAGGCTGTTCACACCTTGCGATGTGCTGTTGCCGGCAGTGCCGCACTGATGCCTCATGGCAGGAACTACACATCTTTCCCACCAGCTATGGGTGCGCGGGGCTGAGGGAGCCGCTCATCATCTGCTAGCTGCCATCTCCCCCCTACATGGGAATATATTAAAAAAATAAAAATCAAGGCACTGCTACCTAGGAAGCGGGCCGAATATATCCTCCTGAAATTATCAAACCCTTGGGAACATTATTTGCAAGGAGACTGTGACATTATAGTTCATGGGAACAGTATAAAACACTGTGGATAAAACTGTGCCAGGCAACGCAGGGGCAAAGGTGCCCTCCCTCCCCAAACAGCCACCTCCCTCTGACCCCAGCGAGGCCAGACAGGCCAAGGAAGGTGACTGGGCTTGGCCACAGCCCAACCTTCCCCAGGCATCGCTGCAGGCCCTGGCCCCGCTGGGAAGGCAGCCCCCAGGAGGGGACGGGGTCCGGCTAAGGCTGGTGCCCAGCCCAGTGAGGCCCAGGGACAGGCAGGCGCAGGGCTGACGGCAGCCCCCGGGGGCTCTCAGGGCCCAAACAACGATTTTTCAGCCAAGTGAAACCAGCTGACATACAGTATTTTACTAGGCTTTTAAAGCTTTGATTCTGTGTTGTCCGTGACAGCTTTACACCACCACCCTCCCCAACAGAGCACTCGATCAGCACAGGTGGGGAGGAATTGCAGAGTTCTTCTGCCAGCTCAGCAGGGCTGGTTTGAGTCCAGCCACTCTCTCCTCCGAGGTGGGAATGGCCACAATTTCCCCATGACCAGTGCTGATTAACTTCCTCCTAGTAAAAACTGCAATCAACGAGGATACACCAGCAGCAGAAGAGAATGAACTCCAAGTTACTATTTTCATTAGTCGCCAAGTACAATGCAACAAGTTAAAACCATGCTGTAGTGATTACAGACGGTCAAGTGGTTTTGGGGATAAGTCATCTATGGTAACAATATGTCCAGACACATTATAAGCTTGATCACAGCAAAAGGCAGAGAATGCAGAGGAATCTCATAAGGTAAAGGTCTTAATTTGACATCAAGTCTAGCACAGCTTGGTCTAACTTGGAAATGTTGATGGCACTTGTAATTAAAAAAAAAAAGCTTTTTTTTTTTTTTAGAAAAAGCAGGCAAGTCTAAAAGCTCTCGTACGAAAACCTGTCAGCTAAAACTGATTGTCAGGGGTAAAATAAAATGCTATGGATAATTCCTTAATAGCAAAAAGCTTTTTTCACAAGGAACTCCATCTTCTATACTTTTACATTCCCCATCACTGAATAGCAAATGCTTCACAAGCTTTAATGCATTTATAACATTTCTGGGAGGTAGAAGAATACTATAATTTTTCATTTTACAGATTGAGAGCTCAGGCAGAGGAAGGGGAACACTTTGTGGCCATCAGTTTCAACCTTTATTTCTGGATTCCTGGGCCACTGCCCTCAATACTGGGCAATGCTTTCTACCACTCACATTTTTTTTCCCCTCGATTATGGATAGCCCTAGATAGAAGCATCAATAACACTACTTAAAAAAAAAAAAAAAAAAGTTGGGTGCCCTTGCCTCCTTCCTTGGGGAACCAATACTGAGATTTCCCCCCATTCCTTAATAAGAGTAGGAGATAATGTAGTATTAATTAAATTCTTAATTAACTGCTAAACTGCTTTCAGGAGTTTCTGCTTCTTATCTTCCTAGGCTAAAGCAGAAAAACCTGTTCTGGAAATTTTGGCATCTGATGTGGCTCCCAAGGCAAAAAAATCCAGCAATTATATAGAGCAACAGGGTACCTCTTGAACATTGCTTTGTTCTAGTCTCCTCACTCCGCTAGCTAGAGCAACTGCTGAGTACAGGGATACAGAACAAGGAGGGTGAAAAATCTTTTCCCAGTGCTGGCAAACAGGCTGATACCCCACATATAAGCACTGCTGAAGCCAGATAAATGACTACCAAAGCCTTGCTATAGGCCTACATAGGTTAACAGAGGTCTATGCTTTAACATGGGCTGACAATAGAAGCCTACCACTCACTCATATGCAACAAATTTTTGTTTTTATTGGTAACTGCACCTCTGAAAACATTTTTGCTGATATATAGGTATATTATTTATACACCTGATACTTCTAGATATTTTATTAGCTTGATGAAATAAAGTTACACGTGATATGAAAACTACTATATGCAAGTAGGACAAGGACCTGAAACCAGGATGATTTCATGCTCTTACAAAATACACATAGCTTCTACAGTAATGCGTGACAGACCATATGAAGACGGTGAGAGACAGGACAGCATGCAGGCACCCTGGCACTGATGCTATAAACCACAATAGCCCCTTTGCAAGGGAGACAGAAAATACAGCACCTTTCCCCTTGAAGGAGCAACACCTGGCCTAGGATTTGACTGCGTCAAATCAGTGAGCAGGTACATTGAGTCACAAAAGGAGGCAAACAGCTCACAGCTTATTACATTTAGCTATACACATATATATTGTATGCTCATTAGCAAACACCTTTAGTGTCCTTGCCTCTTTTCCCTGCAGTCATCCTGATACCATAATACAACAGCTCTTACAAAAACAGGTGTCTCAGCACCTCTAAGTCACATCATTTTTTGGCTGCCGACATGTGTCACCACAAGGAAGGAACAGAGTCCGCAGAGATTTGTTCTGCAGGATTTGCCACAGAACCGTCCTGGGAAGCAGCCTGAAGAAAATACCACAATCTCTTAGTTACTTATGGTTTCCATGGCCCTACTGTCTTAAGCTATCAGTATTAAAGGAAACTTGGCACCAGCAGTAGGGAGAGCCAGAATATGTTCCCAAAATGCTGCATTTCTTTTTTCTGGCTTTCTGTAAATGAGCCCAAATTCCTTCCTCCTTCCAAACACATACTACTTCATTCCAGAATACAAAATTTTTTCCTCTACAGAAAAATATAATACAAAAAGATCACACAAGTAAAACATTGCTGACTTTTCCACTGCCTTTTCCTGCAGCATTTAATATTGAATGGTGTTCTGCAGACATATATGCATGCATATTTATAGTGTATGTGCATAGATCATATTTTTCCTACACTCCCAAATTCTGAACTCTTCTCCAGCTCTGCCACATTCTTCATCATCTATTGTCCTTGTTTGTAGGTTAAAATATTTTATTTTAAGAGTCTGTATTTCTACTAGATAAACAAAAGCATATAAATTTAGTGAATCAACCACATTACTTCAGATGTGAACTTCTTTAGTTGAACTGTTCATAAACCTGTACAGCTTATGAATTCTTAATACAAGTGGATGTAATCAGAGCTAGACAATTTTTAGCACTTCAGCTTCAAAAAAACTGATTATAATGATCAGTCTCTTGAAATTTGTTTTGTATTTTCTGATCCTTTTGTTTTAACACTCTGTATGGCTCTAATAAGATAAAAGGAATGCCCACTTGAAAAAAAAATGTTTGCAGCTTTCTTCCTTTTTCAGAAATTAAATTTTCATTTATCTGTAATACATTGGAGAAGTTTTAAGTTATATGCTCATTTTTAACTTAAAAAAGAAAACTCTTGCAGAACAATTCAATCTGGGAAGCCTGAAAGATAAGAAGAGCTGTTAAGTGGCATTCAGATAAGGCCCTTCCCAGTGCTTTGCAATCAGACAAAATTCCTACTTGTTTTAATAGAAATTTGCGGAAGGGTAAAGTACTTTGACACTGAAAACTTTCACATATGGGAAGTATGGACATGGGAATGGAGGCTATTTATTTAACAAGTAAAACACCTAATAAGGAATCCAATTGGAAAGAGTGAAATTCAGGGAGAAGTAGATCTACTGTCATCTCTACAACCTGCAATGCCCTGGGTTGGAAAAATGTAATGAGACCAGATTACTTTAATAAAAAACCCAACCGATCATATATACCTGCACAATGAAGTATATTGAACTGGAAAATTCCGAGATCATTGCTGAATGTTCTTGCTTACTTATACATGTAGCTATATCATGACAGTTTTCTTGCTGAAAAAGTTTTTAGAGTACACAAATATCTATGTATAATTATATTGGCTTCAATAAGAATTCCTATAGCTATTTTTTTTTCCCCAGTTGGAATTTGTTGTTGGTAAATTCTCTAATTTGCTCCAGAAAATGCTAAAATATCATGGTAGACTGAAATTAAAATCTTACTTTCTCTCTGGGTTTGTTCTTTTTATGTTCTTTTCCTATTATTACACAACATCTGAGTAGCAATAACTCCTACTGATATGTCATAGTAATTGAAATATTCTGTTACTCATTCTCTTTCTAAAATGAACATGAACAATTGAATGTTATCTTCAGATGGAAAAAAAAAAGTGAAAACATTCAGGATAGACACCTCCAAAGACAAGATTTATTATATTCTTTGGAAATATGCCTCCTGTGTCTGCTGTAATGAAAACACTGCAACAGGCACACACCCAGAGATCTTTGCATTGATTCATGAAACTCCAACCGTTTACCATCTAGCTGTAAAGATTTTAAAGAAAACCTAAAATACAGACTAAAGGTGTGCTTTAAAAAAAAAAATGTTTCCTTCCTGCAGTAAAACCAGACTGTTCTCATAGTCCTGCTTCATTTTATCTTCCCCAATTTATCCCATACAACTGGTTGGAAGTCAGTGCAATGAGACATATTTCTGTAACTGGCTGGGTTAAAAAACATTTCAGAGTTGTGTTTTAGCTTGTTTTTACCACACAGATATTCCCATTGATCAGTTCACCCCTTTAACAGTGTGCTGGCAGAAATTAGAAAGCAATAAATCA
>VYZV01030662.1:296651-328329 GCA_013401275.1 Pandion haliaetus | reverse complement strand
CAAAGTTTGTATAATAGACTTAAAGAATGGAAATGGTACTGTAAATCACTGTTCAGGTTTCAAATTCCAATTCAGGTTGCCAGTTTTTTTTCTCTTTCATAGAGGAGTGAATGTTGTTCCATTCCTGGAGTTGATTGGCTTACCAGAGAGCATAGTGAACATCCTGAAAAATTCCCAGAGTGGAAATGCACTAACTGCATATGCATTGTATAAAGTAAGTATAATTATAGTTTGTAAATAAGCTCTAAATCTTGCCTGGCGAACTAAACAGGGTTTATTTGTTTACAGCAGAAAGAATTAATGCTGGTTTTGCTCTTTGATAGTTACACATACTTCAGCGTTCATTTTTGTAGTAAAAATAGTCACATGCAAATTGATAGGGGCTCTGTGTTCCTTTAAGGAGTCTGTCTGTATTTCTAAAATAAATTCTTTGTTTGCTGCCCTCAGAGGTTTAATTACAATTAAGTTATTCCTCTGTATTCCTGACATAACAGGGATAAAGAGGTAAAGTCTAAACACCTCATGATTTCCAGATAAATGTACAGTTGTTATTATCCTAGAGGATTTGCTCATTTGTCTTCCTACCTTAGTTCTCCATCATTGTCAAGTACTTTCATTGTCCGTTTGAATCAATTACTTACATTCAGGTTTGGGTCTCTTTTTATTGCTTTATAGGTGCACAATCCATGTTTGGGAAACTTGAAACATGTCAGACCATGCAAAAACAAAGTTCTGTATTCATTTCAAATGCCACTTACCTGTTTTGTTTCCAAATGCAATGTGCTTCTTACCTGTTGTTTAAAGGGGTTATTTTCCCAAACAAAATGTGAAAGCGCTACTCTTGCCAATTATTCTTGTGCCTAAAAGAGACCAATAAATAAATGTGGTTAAATATAAAAAATTTATTGTAGCTGGGAGATCTGGCAGAAACTTTCAAGATGTGGAAGCACTAGAATAGGTTGTAAAGGGGAGACTGTGCAGGCTTTATCTTTGAAGTTCTGAAAGAACAGGTTAGTCTATCTAGAATAACAAACCTGGTTTGTTGTGTCTTGGATTAGCTGACCTCTGAGGGTCTCCTTTAGCTCTAGCTTTCTATGTGTGGGTCCTAGTTTTGGACTGAAAGATGCCTATACTCTTGTGAATTGTGGAATTTAAAGCATATCTTGTTGTCAGTATTTCCTCTTTGCTTACATGGCTCAGTGTTCACATACTCTCTGTTCTGAATTGCATTCTGAGATGCCTAATGCTCGTCCCATAAGTTGCACAGGGAGTTGTTGGGTTTTTTGGTTTTTAAATGTAAATCTAATGCCTGTGCTAGTTTTGACAAAAGGATACTTAAAGGTATGCATTTCTGGGGGATGCTCTGTAAATTGGCTTGTTTCCTTATAAATAGAAGATCTTTTTAGTATCTGACACTGGCCAAAATAAATTTTCCATATTAAAAATACCTTTTGCTAGATAATATTGTCCTGTTTTACTGATATGGTGTGTTCTTTTGTTTCTTTAAGATTGCAACTCCTGCCAGATACACTGTAACTTTGGGAGGAACATCCATCACTGTTAAATATCTACGTAAGAATGGCTACATGTCCACACCACCACCAGTAAAAGAATATCTACAAGATAGGATGGAGGAAACAAAAGATAAAATCACAGAGAAGATGGAGGAAACAAAAGATAAAATTACAGAAAAGATACAAGAAACCAAAGATAAAGTTTCATTTAAAAAAATAAAGGACTAGGAGGGATGCTTAATTTTTGGATATATCAAACTTAGCACTTTAACCTTTTGTGAGGCACGATATACAAAGTGCACTTCTGAGCTCTTCCCCCCCACCCCCTTGTCTGGAGACTACAATTGCTCTGTGGGTTTAAAAATTCTGTATATTCACCAAGGTTAAAGTTCCCTGGGGAACAATAGTTGTGACAAAATTTCAATTTACAGAAGGGATAATGAACCTCAAATTAGAAGTTCATGTGTCCATTGGTAATAGTGTTAACAGTTACTCTTCCCTCTTTTCTTCCCCCCACCCCTCTCAAAAGCCACTACTTTTATTCTTCCATCATAGTGCACAGCCATTATTCCATTAGACTGAATCTTCCACTAAGTGAGAATGAAGATTTCTCTACTGGGAAAGGCAACATATTTTGGTTTTCAGAGTATGTGGACCCAGGCCTCTTCAGTCGTGATCATCTCTCTGCTTGGAGACAGACCATTGTCACTGATACTGCACATGAAGGAATCAATGGATTAGCCACTCTGGGAATTAATTGTAATGGCTACATTGACTTCAGCTGAGCTGAGCTGTGGTAGTTTACAGGTTTGGACTATGAATCTTTCTTGGACAGTGTATCTTTTCAGAAATCTCAACTGAAAGCTGTGGGAAGATGAGTTATGCACAGTAGCCATACTGTCAAGTATACTTTGTTTCCTGAAGTTGACTTACAGTAGAAAGAAAGTTATTAAATGAAATTAATCAATAATTGTATATTAAAAACTAGGATTTTTTTTATTATGTTGACGTTTACAAAACTGTTCTATTTCATTTTCAGAACAAAAAAATTCTGAAAGAGAAGTTTACCTGAGAAATCGGTATACCAAGGGGCTTTTTAAATACATGCAAAGTTAAGAGTTAAACCCAAAAGTTCTTCCTCCCATTCAGGAATCCCTCAGACTTCAGTAGAACAACTTAACTAGAATAAGTGTAATTTCAGAGACAGAGATCACCATCTACCAAGCTTTTTCTCCCCTGGATTTTCTTAGGTCAGGCAAATACTTGTAGCTGAAGGCTGAAATGCTGTTGCAGAGATGTCATAAAGGACTAAGGTTGAAAGTTCTATTTGACAGGGCAGGCAACCTTCTCTCATGGGTTTATTCAAATGTAGGCTAAATTGTAGTGGGTTTTTTTCCTATTTCTATTACAGATCCCACTTTGTAGCCACTCTCTGCATGGGTATCTTGTTTCATAAAGGTGGTTTTTTGCAGGGGGATATGCAGAAGCAACAGAGTTGGGCGCTGAGCATTGTAAATGACTAGAGTAAAAGAATATGGCTGACAGAGCCAATACTTTGCCCCACTCATGTTTTCAGTCAAGTCACTGAGAGCCTCTCTGTGTTTAAGTAAGTGAGTGAGTTGAACTTCATTAACTTAATTGTGCAGGACTGATGATTACATACTTCTCTGCCTCTGTCCACATGTCAAATCGTGACTGCAATCTATTGCCTACCTCACAGGGATGTTGTGAGGAATAATCATTGTATATTCAGTGCCCTGAAGATGTAAAATGCCCTGTTTCTGATAAATATTATTAAATATTATTAAAAAATAATTCTGTGAACTCTTATGGTGCTGAGATGAGCACTACTGTAGAATTAGAGTTAATAGATGCTTTTCTTTTTTTTTCTTTTAGTGTACTTTTCCCTACTGTCCCCATGCCCACATTCTTCTGCTGTGGGCGTTTGTTCTGCCACTGTAATACAGCATGGTCATCCTCGCAGTCTGGGGCCAAGTGTGGGAACCTCTTGGTGCAGCTCACAGGCCCCATCTTTTCTCTGCACGTGGTGGGGCTTGCACAGGGGCACCTTGCTGTCCTAGGATGGGGCTTTAGGCCCCAGGCATGTTAGAACTCATTTATTACACAGACACAGCCTTTTGGTAGCGCTCCAGTGCTTGTATGATCCCTCACTACCAATGCTAAGTGCAAAAGATCTCTTAACTATGTGCAGTAGACTGTCCTAGGTGGCCATTTCTGCAGGGGCAGCTTGTAGCGACTATTGGGCAAGGGCCTCATCTATGTACTGTTTGGTCGGTTTTGCAGCATGAACAGCCTCAAGTTTCTGGGACAGCCACATCCTCCACCCAGCACATCAATTAACAAAGCACACAATTAGGTAGATTGAGCTCCACAAAGCAGGAGGGGGAAGCAAGACTTTGAAAATCTGACCTGGAGAGCAATTAGTCAAATACTCTGTTGCACTGGTGACCTTGTCTCAAGTCAGCCTCATCTGGAATCAGTGCATTGCCTCATTAGCGCAGGGACCAGCTGGGGAGTTCCTGGGCCACCCAGGGGGTGAACGACATTAGTCCACTGGGCATCCAGCATGAACCCAGCTACGCCACAGTTTTAACTAGAGGCTGAAGAAGTTGACTTTCATTGCTGTAGCTCACTTATAACTTGATTTCCATAGCTCTTGCCACAATATTTAGGTGCACTTATCATTACTGATGGGTCCCTGTAGCTGGAAGCCAGGGTCTGTCCCCCTTTGGTGAGGCAGTGCACCCCAACTGCTCACAGACTGGGCGTTCACATCAAGCAGGGGGGTGCCTGGGGACAACACAGGATCTCCTCTCACTGGTGCCCAAGCCAGCAGCATTGGCACACTGCCACAGGACAGCAGTGGCCCTCAAGGTGGAGCAGCACCAGTGGGTGCCTTCGGCAGCACAGAAGGAACAGAGGCAGGTGCCGGGGCCTAGAAAAGCAAACAGTTTAGCTACAGCACCTAGAGCTGACACTGAGGCAGCCAACAAGTGATCCGAGCAAGGGGGTGCCCAGCAGAACTCCCTGAGCTCTCCCTCGTGGAGTGCCAAGAGCCCTTGGTGAGCTGAGAAGTCCAGGCAGAAGCCCAGGAGCCCCTTCCCTTGCCCGCAGGACGATGCAGCCAGTGCTAGCAGGGCCTACCTTCTCCCCCTGGAAGCTCAGCAGCCTCAGGGGAAAGGGCTGTCCCTTTACCTGTCCTTTAGGCCTGGGGGTGTGTGCAGCAGGTGTCCCTCCACCTCTTTGCAAAACCTTGAGCAATCTGGTGAGACCAGGACTAAGGCATCTACCACTACAGGCAGCAGAGGAAGTGCTGCTTTGGTGACTTACCCCACTTCTGTCTGCTCCCTGCCTCCCACGTAACACCATCGGAGACCATCACATTGTCTGCCTCTGGTACAGGTACATACGTGACAGCACTGCCAGAGCAGAAGCTCAAAATGAAGTCACAGCCCAAGCAGAAGTTGATGTAGTGCCCAGGCAGGACCAGGAGCCAAAGGTACAGCCTGAGATGGGGCTAGAGCCGGAGTCGCAGCCCAGGATGGAGCCAGAGCCAACCTAGCAACCTGAAAAGAAGCTGAAGCAGAAGTAGTGGCACAAGATAGGACTGAAGATGCAGCCCGTTTAAAAGTCCAAGCCAAGTGACTGCTTAAGCAGGAGTTCAAGCCAAAGTCATGGCCTGAGGTGAAGTAGCGACCTGAGCTGGAGGCAAAGTCTGGCTGGAGCTTAATAAAGAGCCTGAGATGGGGCTGGAGGCAAAATAATGGCCAAATGAGGACCAGAGCCAAAGATACAACTCGATCAGGAGCAGGAGCCAAAGTTTCAGCCCAAACACTGTTCAGAGCTGAAGTCACAGCTGAAGATGGGACCAGAGTCAAAGTCACAGCCCAAATAGGGACTAGAGAAAAAAAAAAAATTCATTAAAAAAAAAATATCACAGCCCAATATGAGGCTGGAGCAGCATTTGCCATCTGAGGCAGTGCCAGAGCCAAAGGCGTAACCCAAGATGGGCTGGGACCAAAACCACAGCCAGAGGTGGAGCCAGAGCCTACACTGCTGTCCAACTAGCAATCAGAGCTGCAGTAGCCACCTGAGCATGGACCAGAACCAAATTTGAATTGGAGGCAAGTAGCAGTCCAAGATAGGGCAGGAGCTGAAGTCACAGCCCAGTATAGGGCCAGAACCAAAAAATCATGACCGGAGATGCCACTGGAGAAGAAGACACAGACCAACATGGGGCTGAAACCAAAGTAACAACCTGCTATCAAGCTGTAGCCAAAGTTGCAGACCAAGCAGGCGCTGGAGCTGAAGTAATGACCCAGTATTAGGCCAGACCTGAGTCAGAGGCCCGAGATGGGTCTGGAGCTGAAATTGCAACCTGAAATTGGAATGGACCTGAAGTCACATCTAGCAATGGGGCCAGAGCTGAAGCCATGGCCCAAGATTTCAGCCAGAGGCAAAGTAACAGCCCAAGACGCCGTAAGGGATGAATTAACAACCCAGATAGGGGCTGGAGCCAAAAACATGTCCTGAGATTGGGACAGAGCACAAATGTCACCACCACTGCTGTTGCAGCTCAAGATGGGGTTGGAGTTGAAATCACAGCCTGATATGGGGCTGGAGACAAACTTGTGGCTCAAAATGGGGCCAGAGCCAAAGTTGCAGCCCAAGATGGGACTGGACCTAAAGTCAGACCAGGGACCAGTGCTGAAGCCCTGATCCAGTACTGGGCCAGAGCCAAAGTCGTGGCCTGATATTGGACAGGAGCTGAAGATGTGGCTCGAAAACAGCCACCACTGGCCCAAACATAGAACAGGGTTGAAATCACTGCCCAAGAAAGGGTCAGAGCCAAAGCTGCAGCCTGAAACGGGCTAGAGCTGAAGTCATGAACCAAGCAGGGGGCAGAGCCAAAGTTGCAACCCAATATCGAACCAGAGACAAAGATGTGGATGGTGAGGTGGCCAGGGTCAAAGTGACAGCTTGGTATGGGGCTGGAGCTGAAGTAGCAGCCAAAATAGGGGCCAGAGCTGCAATAGCTTCCCAAGCAGGGCCAGAGCCAAAGTTGCGATCTGATACCAAGCCAATGGCAAAGTAGCTGCCTGAGATGGCACCGAAGCCAAAGTCACAGGCTGAGCAGGGGCCAATATCAGGCCAGAGATTAAGTCACAGCCCAATACAGGGCCAGAACCAAACCTGCAATCAGGTATTATGCTGGAGCCAAAGTGGTGGCCCAAGATGGGGAGGCAAATTTTTGGCCTGAGCAATGGCTGGAGCCAAAGTTGCAGGTGAAGCTGTAGCTGGAGACAAAGTCACAACCCAAGATGGGGCCGGAGCCAAAGCCTTGGCCCAAATTGGGGCCAAGTCACAGCAGCCTCCTGAAGAGGGCCCAGAGCCAAAACTGTGGCCAAAGATGGGGCCAAGCAAAAATCTTGGCCAATATTGGGCCAGAGCCCCAGTAGCACCCCAAGGTGGGCCAGAGCTGAAATTGCTGCCCAAGATGGGGCAGGAGCTAAAGTCTCATTCCAGTATCTTGACAAAGCTGAAGTCGCAGCTCAATCTGGCACCAGTGCCGAAGTCACAGCCCAAGCAGGTGCCAGAGCCAAAGTTGCTGCCTAATATCAGGCAGGAGCCAAAGTCACAGAACAAGATAGGGCAGAGCAGAAGCTGAGGACCAAGCAGGGGCCAGAGGAGACATGAAAGCCTGAGCTGGAGCCGAAGTCATGGCCCAATATCAGGCAGGGGACAACCCAAGATGGGGCCTGGAGCTAAAATAACTGCCAAAGATGGGGCTGGAGCCACGGTAGTGGCCCACGATGGCTCCAGATCTTTACTCACCGCTTGAACAGAGGTCAGAGATGGGGCCAGAGCCAAAATCGCAGCACAGCCAGCAGCCAGAGCTGAAGTCTCAACCCGGTATCAGCCTGGAGCTGACGCTGTGGCCCAAGATAGGGCCAGAGCAGGGGCCGGAGCTGAAGTCACAGTGTGATACGCAGCCAGAGCCAAAGTTGTGACCCACATTGGGCTGGAGCCCAAGTAACAGCCCGAAATAGGCAGGAGTAAAAGTTGCAGACCAAGATGGAGCTGAGACAAAATTGCAGCCCAATATTGGGCTGGAGCTGAACTGACAACCTGAGCGGGACCCAAAGTCAGAAACACGGCCCAAGGTGGGGCCAGAACCAAAGTCATAGTTGACACGGGGCCGGTGCCAAAGTCATGGTCTGGCATCAGGCTGGAGCTGAAGTCTCGGTCCAAGATGAGGTCGGAGCTGAAATCATGGCTTGAGCAATGGCTGGAGCCAAAGCAATGGCCAAAAATGGGGCCAGTCAAAATAATGGCCTGGACAAGGACCAGAGCCAGTCGTGGCTGAAGTTAGTGCCAGAGATGAAGGTTCAGCCTAAATCAGGGCTTTAGCCAAAGTCAAAACATATTTTCCTGGTTGTGTCCCCTTCGGGGCGTCAGCTTAGAGGCATCGGTACTGCATTCGTCCTTGTTCATCACTTACCGTCAGCAACAACAATAATTAGAGAATCGTAATTATCCCCTGGCAATTATCTGGCTATTTTGATGAAGGTGATCTTCTTAAGTAGAAAGAATACATCTTGATTTCATAAGCCTGCAGTAGTGTTAAGTTTGGGCTTGAGTGTGATGAATTGATTGGACAATCACAGAGAAGGGAGCACAGGGGAGGGTATGCAGGCTCCTTTAAGAATGGAAAAAAAAAACCCAACCCAAACCCCAGGCCTAATACAACAGGGGAAGAGTTTCATAAAGAGACACAATTAAAGAAAGCTTTCTAGCAGCTTCTGGGGCTGACCAAGTGGGCAGAAGAAGACAGGTACTGTTTAAAAAAAAAAAGTTTGCAAATCTGTTACTTTTTCTGTGCAGAATTGGTATAACTGAAAGCTGTTCATTGCTTTGCAGGTGCCAGGCAGGAGACATCCTCATGACGCGGGGCAGCTCCATGAGTACTTGCTCCTCACAGAGGCAGCAGCGAATGCAGCTCTCCAGCTAAGAGCCACAGCTGGTAATGGTGGTCACGACAGTTCCCACCTCTGAAGGTGAAGCCCCTTTTCTCTAAGCCTTGTCCATTACTGTAAAGAACAGCCCTATATGGGGAAACAGGGGTTCAGGCAATCCCCTGTGTCCCAGTGCTCTGAGAAAGCAGTCCATGGACGAGCTCAGCGAGACAGCAATGGGTACTGCTGGCAAGATCTCATTTAGAACTTCTGGGCTTCAGCATCCCCTAGGAGAAACTCATGAACCGTGTGGCCACGTTGCTGTGTTAGGTGGCTGGAGTAGCTGAAGGGCTAGGCTGTTGCCAAACCCTGTTTTGATAATGTTGGTTCACCAATGGGCTAAATCCATGTTTAGCATACATAATACCAGATTACATGTGCCATGGCTTCCTAACGTGTATGATGCAGTATGATCTCATGTTGCTTGAACATGCTACAGTTTTTGAGTCAACTCCATTGGCAGTCTGACTCATTACAGAACCAAACAGTCTGTGTCCTCCTCCTTTTATTCTCGTGCTGAATCAAGGATCTTATGTTCTCTTGCAATCAGTCATAAAGTCATAAAACTGACGTAATTTCCACTTGAGATGCTGTGCCGAATCCATCTGAAATGCTGTTGTGATCTGACACCCAATCCGAACCAAAACTCTACTGCTGGGTGGCTAGTAGCGGAACAGATCCAGTACCGGTAACTTCGGCGTGCTGTCTGGGCAGCCTCTGCACAGTAAAGCAGGCGTGGAGAGACAGCACAGACTCCTTGTGAACTCTGCCTTCACCTGGCCCTTGTGCCTATCGATGTCTTCCTAAATGGGGTCTCAAAGCAGATGGAGACAAAATGCAGAGCCACCATCAGGCTCTAAATACACAAGCTGCAAGTTTATCACCCGCTTTTTGTTTTGTTTTTTTGGCCCGTAAAGGCCAAAAGAGTTGCCAGAGAGCTCCTACGGATGTGGATCCAAGAGAACACGAGAGAAGTCAGAGACGAGAAGTGATGCTGTACCTGCCCTTCATGCTTAATAGGCTCTGCGCTAAGCGGTGCGAAGTGGCCTCAGCGGGCGCCGACTAGCACTTCCCACCAGCGTGTCTGCAGCGACAGCGCTGCTCTTCACCCAGGCGCTCCCCGAGAGCTGACGCAGGGTGCCTGTCCCCAAAAAGCAGGTGTCCCCACGCAGCTATGGCGTTCAGCCACCCCCCAGGTGTGGCAGCCATGCTTCAGTGCAGAAGGAGATGCTTCAGAAGAATTTTAGTGGGGCAAGAGAAATTTCTCAGCCTTGGCTGACTGATGCTCGGTTCGCCAAATACCTGCGTTTAATTTTTATCCTGGGTTAGATTAGAAAAGCCATGAAAATAAAGATAACACACTATAATTTTATATAAGGAGCACTCCAAGTTCTGCCTAATGTCACTAGCTGTATTTTATATCGCTGGATTGTTGTGCAGTAGTCCTCTACTTAAGCAATTTACACATCTCTGCACGGTATGTACCTGTATACATCCAATCTGCTTTAAAAAAAAAAGTAATACTGCCAGCACACAAGCCACACTTAAGCTACAGCTGCACGATTTACTCTCGAGTACAGTTTTACCACAGACAGGCACTTCATTTCTTCCGTGTTACTGTCAGATGGCGATTTAGTTTACCTGATACCATTTTCCTGACAGAGCATAATTTTACAGTAGAGGAAAGTGTTTCCCCTAGCATATGGCTGGAGCTAGCATACATATTTTCTTATCTACAGGTATAATATCAGCAGAATATACAGCATAATTTTAAAAGGCGAGAGGGCTTGCATACTGAGTAGCTAACGTAGTTATCACTCAGCCATAGGGCTTTTAACATGCGCCAACGCACCTCTCGCCAACAGGCTGGGACACCTAATACTGCACCAGCAACCATCCAAAACAAATACAGTTAAAGGAACTATCAGCATCTTTGATCTGCAGAACGAAGGGGGCCAAAGGAACCAGACTGACTTTGCAGTCAGTCAGTCAAGCCTTACCTGTTAGGCTTTTCCTGACCAAACATTAGTGAAAGTCACCAGCTCATCAGCTTTTTCCCTGAGAGCTATACAGGTTGCAGCTGTAAGCAAGTTTTATAGCACTTAAAATCCTAACCCCGTTGTCAGGAAAGGACTAGCTCCTATACATTTTGCTGTTGCCATAAACCCCGCTGAACAGCTATGCAAGCACATTCGTGCTTTTATATTTGACTTATATGGCTTCTTCGCTAAGTAAAGCCAACTAGGGCAGACTTGGCTCAGCTTATGAAACATTCAGAGCATTGTACCACAATTACCCATGTATGCATATACACAGGGACTTGTATTAAGCTGGAACATCCTTGCTGCTTTGAGATGAGAATGACTCTTTTTCTTTTTCCCCTAAGAGTTTCTTGCTGCCCAGGGTTAAATGCAGGTCAAGCTGTCTGAGCCCATGTCTGTGGCACACAGAGTGGGATTAAACTGGAATTTTCCACTCAACTCAACTGCCAATCACTGTAATGTCTGCAAACGTTAAATTAATCTGGAGTGATCTGGTGTTGGCATAGAAGGAAAGCTTCTGGGGCTCAAGGATGGCATTTTGGCCTCCATGAAAGAGATGCCCTCTTTCTGTGGACAAGGGGTAGTGGCTACGTTCCGGCCGCTTGCCGAAACCCCCGCGACTATCAGCCAAACACAGAAAAATAGCTCTGTATGAGCCAGCAGTACCTGCACCTTAGAAGTGAGCGGGGAGAAACTACAACTTGCAGGTGGCGGGACTGAGAACGGCGGCAACAGGAAGGTTATTCCCAGCATCACCATAGACCGCACCGACACCTGCTGAGTCCTCCTTAATGCATGTTTCCTCATCTTTAAAATAGCATTAGCACCATTCTGCTACTGTGCTGCAGCACGCTTCATAGTGGAAACCATTAAAGGGTACAAAATAGTTTAGAGCAAGCATCCTCTGGTTTACAGATTAGTCCCTTTATTAAGGGCAGCCAGCCTTCAACATGCCCCCCTCCAGCTGGAGTTAGTACGTCCGCTGGCATCCCAGCAAAGCTGCCCCCAGCTTCGCATGTGCCAGACATCACTGGGACAGATCATGCAGTCCTGCCAATTTAAATAATCTATCAAGGGCAATTTAGAACACCTAAGGTAAGCAGAAGTGGGCAGCTAAATAGTAGCAAGGACAGCACATAGTTTCTCCCTTACGTTGTGAAACATTCTGGGGACAAGTAATGTTACTGACTCTACAGGATACTGAGAAACTCAGCTCACCACTTTTACCACGTGCAAAGAATTCAGTATCTCCACTTTAATCCCCACTCTCAGGAGCAATCATTTGGCAGTCAGTCTGGAAAAAAAAAAAAAATGTAGAAAACAAGCACACAAAAAAATCGTGCAAGTTTTTATCCTGATCAATGCTAGGCTTCTGTAAAAGCGGCACAATGCAAACTGCACAAAAGCAGGGCATCGCTGCAGTAGAAGCGAGCTATTAGAATAGGATTCAGCAGTAAGGTTTTTAAAATGTGCATTTTAATTAGAGCTCATTTAAAGCACAACAGATCAAAACAGTGATAATGAGAGAAGCCTAATTAATTTTTGTCTAAGTAACGAAGCCTCATTACAGAGGGGTCTTTGGAAGAAAAGGGTTTGGGATGTTAAAAACAGGGTGTTTGTAATGAGGCGCAATACTGCTGGGAGCCTGGAAGCCAGACCTAGAGGTTTCACAGGACTGCAGCAGCCACTGTATTAATCTTTTAACAGGAAGAAGTAACCCTACTGAGATGAGACATCCCATTTATAGCCGAGTTCTGAGTAGCAACCACTGGCAGAGATATTAAAACACAATCAAACAGAATGGCATATTATAAAACAAATATAAATACAATTAAAACCAGATTAAGTAAAAGATCAAAGCAGACTCCAAAAAAAAAAAAAAAAAAAAAAGCAGCAGTTTCCAGGGAGTTCAGGGTTCAGACAGTAGAGGAAGAGCAGAAACTTGGCAATTTGGAGCACTACTAAGGACTAAGGAGCTAGCAATTTTCTAAGTACTAAAGAATTAAAATGCTGTAGATGGAGGACAGCTAACTCAGGGTGGTTATAGGAAAAGAAAATGGTTACTTTTGAACAAAAAAATAAAGTATTGTAACATTGAAAGCACCAAGCCATTTGAAAAGACCAGCAGCAAGGGGAACACCCCCTGGTTCCTATCTGAGGGCAATACAAAGGCTGCTCTGTAAGGCGGGTGTCAGAAATGGGCTGGGGCTCCCGCAGCAGACCGCTCGCTCTTGAAGAAACCTGCGAGAAAGGCCCAGGTTTGAAGTACTACCTCCCTCTAAGCATCGCACCTCAACAACAGAGAGATCAAGCTTCCGCAAGCACAGGCACAGGTATAAAATACAATACATGAGAATTATTTCATTAATAAGCATGCTAAATAAAGCATCACTTTATACTTAAACAGAAACTAACTGCTCTGTAAAAAAAAAAAAAAAAAAATCTTTCCTAGTTTTGTTAAGCTTTAGTATAGCAAAGTGATAAGTACCAGCCAGGGATAGTTTGATTTACCTTGCAAAGATATGTATTACCAAAGACAAGTGTCTTTCACGGGACCCTTTTGTTCTTACTAACTGTACCATCCCTCTTCCCCCTGCCCCCCCATACCGAACCACAACTGCTCATGTTTTTAAGCGTTGGCCAAAGCATGCCCAGGTGTCTTACGCCAGGTTGTGCTTCCCCCTCCCACGAGCCGTGTCTTGCACATTCATTTTTCAACCAATTTTTGCAACTCAATGATTTAGGGCCGCTGCTCATCCCCCAGCTGGTCACTCAGCACTGATGTGCCAGAGGCACTCACCAACACCCGCTGCTTTCAATGAGGTTGAGCTGGGGTTGTTGTCTTAAAGGAACTGAAATCCCCAGTGGCTTAGATGACGTGCCTAGACTAAACTACAGTGGGTGACAGGCAGGTGCTCTGACAGAGCTGCCACCTGCTACAGCCCGTCCTACAGCAGAGAGGTAGAGCAGAAGCACCTGACATCACCCCAGTAGTCATCACCAAAGGCTGAGGGCCAGAACTGATGCAAAAACCTCATCAGATGTCCTCTTCTCAGGGCCCTCCCATACGCTTCAAGGATGGAGTCCACCCTCTGATTCCTTAATCATTTGCCACCAGCAGCAAACCCGCAAGGGAAAGAGACAAGTACTTGTTCTACAGAAGGCCACTCCAGCGTTTCACCTTTTCTGTTTTGCTGGGTTTTGTTTTCACTTCAAAGAGAAAAAAAATTCCACAGGAGACAAATGCATTTCATGATTTTTAATAATTTTGTGCCATGGTTTAACCACAGCATATTAAGAACAAGCATAAAATCTGTATTTAAAACTAACAACAGCACTTAGAGCAACATCTTCCTTTAAAAGTATTGCAATAAACAGACCTTAGGTCTAAAAACTAGGACATCACCATTTGCTCAATTAAAAGAGTCAGATACACAACAGTTGAATTATTTTCCTGTATATAACTGGGAGTTATGGTGGAAAATAAGCAACAAATTAATTGTGTTAAAAGGAAAATAAAAAAAAAATTAAAGCAAGCCAGGTTTGTCATAGCATCACATGAACAGCTATTGAGAAATTCCAATACAGTTGTAAAAAGACTTACTGTTTTTAATAGCTTTGTTTTTACAACAATAGAATTTAAAAGAAAGATTAAATATTGTTGATAGTGCTGTACATAATTCAGAATAGCTTGAAACAAAATGGACAAAAGAAAGAGATGTGTTGAAAACATGATCTTGAAAGCCGCAATGTTGGAAATACAAAAAAATCCATACAGCAATAAAGCATTTTACACTGTAAAATAACTAGCGAGAAACAACAAAGAAAGGGTCAACACTCTGAAAACAGGCATTTGATGCTTAATTTTAAGTGAAACAGCCTGACTGAAGTACATACCATCAGGAAATGCTCGGAGCACAACAGCATTGGGCAGTTGATAGCTATACAAAGATAAAACCCCTACCGTCGCTTATGTAGGCTTTGTACTACAAGTAGAAAAGCTTTGTTGAAGAATATTAAAGTGATTTTTTTTATTATTATTATTATTAGTTTTGCTGTCCAGGTCTATGATGCCCGAGGCTCTCATAACTTCTGCTTATACTACTTTTAAAATCTTGGCTGCCTGCTGTGCTTTGTGGTAAACAGAAAAGCGTGAACACAGCTGTGAATAGTCCGCTCTTTCCACTGCAGCTTCAAAGCAAATTAGTGCCTCTAAAAGGAGACATGCTCATGTTTGGTCCACTCAATATGCAAGTTTTGTTATGATAAATCCTACCCTAGATTCCTCCAGCAGGAGGTTTGCTCTGTACAGAGCCTTCCTAGTCAAGGCCTGGGGTTTTTTGTTCGTTTTTCTTCCTTCATGCACAGAAGCGGTACTGCAGTGCAAACAGAAACATGGAGGTGGCCAGGCAAGGCATACTTCCAAACCAATTACTCTATTCCCTGACAAACAATAAATGAGTTAACAAACGACAGTCATGAAATACACCTATTTCCCTGTGGTACACACTTACTGATAAAACAGCTCAATATATGGAGGGATGGATACAAGCTACCTGTAAGGGCTTGATGATGCAGAACTGGCCATAAAAAAACCCAAACTTACACACTTCTTTAAAGCAAAACAAAAAAACCCAAAACAACCATGATCAACATCGAGATACAGGACTCCTGTGACAGCTTTTAAAAAGATATTTACAGACAAACATGTAGCTGAAGTTTCAGGTCAACAGAGAAGTCGTGAAGGACTATGCTCCAAGGCACCATCCTCGAGTGTGACAGACCAGGTTGAAAGCCCACTCAAACCAGAGGAAGCCTCGCCACTGACTTCACTGGGCCCCAGATAAGGCCCCCTGAGTTTTAGCGTAGCATTTAGCTAGTCATCTGAAAAACCAAATGAAAACGCCATCTCAAATGTATCCAAACACATTGCTACCTTACATCTGTGGTTAAAGCCCGACAAGTATAAAAAAGACACATATAGACACGAGTATCTATGAAAGATTAGTTGGTATCCACCTGTGAGAGGACTACTCTGTCTCAGACCGATAAACTTTTATATCACCTACCATCCTGGGATAGTTAGAACAAACGGTTTAGAAAAATAAGTACAGCATCTGCAAGTCTCTACACTAGAACTTCACGTTGAGTTTTCCTGAGGTATTTGCTTTACCGAAGAGCCCGCGCCGAGCGTGCGCGGGGGCACAGGGACGGACAGCCAAGCGCGTGGAGACGCCAGGGGAGACCCAAACTGCCGACAGAGCCTGGCAGAAAGTTAAAAGTGTTGAATTACTTCCCATGCCGCTTACCACCTTGAGTCTGAACAGGTTTAGGCATTTCTCCATCCTCTTAAACATCAACCTGGGTTAAGCCATTGCTGTCGGAGGCCAACACGGCAGCGGTGCTGCTGACTCAAAGCTCAGACTCAAACCCTACATTCAGCTTGCTACCAGCTGCGGCTTTTCTTGTCTACCCTTAAGGCTTGCACCCCTGCAGCTGCCCAGGTCATCAGTGAGTCCCAGCTACACACACCAAGCCTTAAGCCCGTCTGCAGGGGCAGGACCACGTACCAGTAGTGGGCACAGAGCAAGGGCTGGCTGGTGTCACAAAACTCTCGTTGGCCTAGTTTTGATGTTGTAGGGATAGTTTGGGTCAGTTCCCACTTGTCTGAGCTTCACTTCAAAACTAGGATGTGGATAAGAAGATTCAAAAGGTTTTAGCCCATTTCTAAATTGAAAAAAATAAAAAGGTAATCAAGGATAATAATAAATAACCTATCTGCTGGAGAAGTAGTAACTAATACTGGTCCAACTCAGCAATAGCGAGGCAACAACCAAGACAAGGAGCATCTAGTTGCAAGGTTAAAGCTGTGGAGGTTTTGTTTGTGGTTTTTCTTTTTCTTTTTTTTTTTTTTTTTTTTTAAAGTGACACATTTAAAAAAAAAAAAGAGAACAAATTTTCACAGCCAAGATGCAAAGGACCAATCGCTATACACAAGCTAGTCAAAAAGGACTTGTTCAAACTTTTTCCCTTATGATATTATATTGATATTTAATAGGAAAATAAAATAGACTTTTTGTCATTTGTACGCATTCATTTGCAAATTTTCTTACAAAAAAGGACCAAGCACAGAAGTTGGCATTCACAAAGTCTATGCCATTTTTTTTTTGTGTGTTAAAATTGGTATCATCTATACATTATCTTACAGTATTAACAACATCTATTCGTTTTTGTATGTTCGTTTGTTCTACCCATTGGGTAGGATATGTGCATAATATATTCAAGTTATACACAGCACCATACAAAGAAAAAAAAAAAACCAGAAAGAAAGACAGACAACTGAAAAAGCACCATTTTAAGTGAGGCACAACAAAGGTGGGAGCAGAAGGCCTGATCCAAAGCCCCCTGAAGTCGACAAGAGTCTTCCTACCAACTTCACCGGGCTTTCGATCAGGCCCTCTCGAGTGCAAGGGGATTCCTATCTGCTCAGACCTGAACATGAGGCACCTTAGTTGCTTACAAACTACCAACATGCAAACCTCCTCAAAATCATATCTAATATGGACGTATATAATTCATTAATAAGCCTAGCACGGCGGACAGACAAGCACAAACCCAAGGAGAGAAAGGAAGAAGAAAAGAGACAGCTTCGTCACCCACAAGATCCTACACACACCACGTTGTTTCAGAAAGCTCACGCACCAAACCATTTAAAGCAGCAGCAATATAGCAAAGAAACGACAGTCACGCTGGCAGTAAATCACACAGGTGTTGGAGGGAAGGGGAAAATATCTGGGTTACCAGTTTGTTTCTTTATTGTTAACCAACTCAAAAAGGTAAGCTCTTTTATAGCAGGAAAGCAGTGCTAGCAATACCCAGGTTGCTTGTGTTTAGTCTAAAAATGGAAGAGACAACAGCAAGGCAGAAGTAAAAGCCAGGAGAGTTTGCAACACTTCAAGACAAAATCGTGCTTAGTTTTCCCTTTCAAAAGCAGGAGAAACGTAGTGAGTCGTTACAAAAACAGCATTAGCGCCCCTGAAATATATTTAATGCAAATAGTTGCAATTTCAAGGAAAACACCAGTAGACTCCTCCACTGCATGTCTGTGGTACTTACTAGTGCGGTAAAGCACTTCATTGAAACTGAGCCGCTCACACTTGCGTTTGCTGGGAAGAGGCAGTGCAGGGCTGATGTTGGTTTTGGAGGCTGAACTTAATGGTGCAGCTTCTGCTAATTCCCCAAGCGGAGCCGTACCAAGGAAACTACTCTTTTGCTGGTGCAAGTGTGCCCAATGGGGCTTTTGCCAGCATAGCAATGGCAACTGGAGGTGGGTCAAAAGGTAATTTACAGCCCTGATTAATGAGCACAGACTGGTAGACAATATATGAAGTATTAAAAAAAAGTTACCAACCAACGTTTTCAGCTGGGCCACTCTCTAAATTTTAAACTTCAGTTTCCTAACAAAACACATGGAACAGAGTCTTTGGATGGGAAACCTCCGTAAGTTCAACACATCCTCCTCAAAAAGGACTTCTCCGTGCCCTAAAAGGCCTCAACGGGTCTCAGACAATTCAGTAAGAGTGCCTCTTTCCAGGGATTTAAACAATTGACGCATCTAGGGCTAGTTTAGGAGAAAAGTTGCAATCGTACCGGTTGGCAAGCAGGCAACACAGTGTGGGAAAAGACAGACCACGTGTAATTAAATTATTTGCAATAGCCTTTATCTAAAAAGCAAAGATGTAATCAAAAGCCAGTCTTCATCTGAACCCACTGTACAAATGGATCACTTGGTTCTCAGCATCAGCTAGGTTTGAAAAAGCATGCTTCTGAGATTTAGAGTACAGGGAGTACCTTTCCTTCCTGTACATCAATACATGAGGTCTACATTAGGGTTGTCCCAAAAGCATGAGGATTTTTCAAAGCACACCCAAAAGGAGAGAGCTGGTGGATGGACGATGCACTAGCGCACCAGGTCACAGACAAGAATTTGCGTAGCAAGGAACTCCCCTACTGATAAAAACAGGGCCATGACATTTACAGGACTGAAAAGCAAATATTCCTCATGCCTCCAGCTGTTTGACAAATGACCTGTCATTATTCCTGAGAGCACAATATATAGCCATTTAGCACTTCTGGAAGGTGATTATGGAATAATAACTAATATGTAGGTAAATCTAGGGGTAGGATACAGGCACAAGTTTGCATGCAGGTATATATACACACACACGTGCGTGGACATGACTTAATGGTAATGACCAGAGAGAACTTGTGAATAATCCCAAATACCTTCAAATGTACCAGCAAGCCTATTGTTTATCCTTAGGGAAAAAAAAGGGGGGAGGGAATAAAAAAAAGCAAAGAACAATTCTGGAGCATATCTGTTCTCACCAGAATACTATCTTCTTTTTCCTTTGCCTATGAAATCACGTTACCTTAGTTACCGTGAGCGTTCAGGGCTCAGAGTCAGACAAAGGTTAGTAGTAATCAATCTTCTCAAAACCATTCAAACATTCCTTAGAGATCAGTGTCAGTTTTAAGGTCCACTGTCTCACTGCCTGGCAAGGTTAGAAACAACCACTTCAGACAGCGCTGTTGCAGACAGCCTACACACAGGACTCTCCAGCAGGACAAGGCTTTCCGCCCTATTGCAAAGAAAGTGCATTCTTTCAGAAACAATGTCCTTTCATTCCTTGCCCTTCCCTGAACCATGTTCACAGGAGGAAAAAAAAAAAATCTCAGCAACACTTTGTTTTTTCATTATTTCTGCAACACAAAAATTCAGAGATTTGGGATAACAGAAGCAGCTTCCAGCTGGGGCAAACTGGTGGGAGAAGCGGCCAAGCAATAATAAAAAGCCAAATGAAGGACAGCTTGACCCATGGTTCCTGCAGATTCCATGACTGCAGGAACATAAATACCTTCCTCACTAGCCATCAAGAATTTGTACACAGGGCATGCACCTGAGTTTTCATGCTTACAAGGAAAGAGCATGCTGTAATAAAGTCACATCAGACCAAGACTGGGTCAAGTGCAGAGTTCATCAGTGACAAGACCAGAAGTAGCTCAAGTAGGTCCTTCCTGACAAAAACAACCCCTTACACAAAGTACCGTGAATTCTGCACGTGCCACATGCTACAGGGAAGGGACCTCAACACTGCTCCATTAACTGGGTACTAGTCTTCATATTCCTCACTCACATCTTTCAGGCAGCGTCACATACACAGAGCCTGCTTGTACAGCACTGAGATGAACCCAACCACCACCAGGCTAAACAGGCATCCAGAATTAGAGCTAAGTGCTCCATCAGGAAATTGGGAGCGAAACCTCTTTGCTGTTACTAAGGCCCCCACCTTTCTAGCCCTGCAAGATCATAGGAAAACACCAAAGATGGGGCATATTTAGCACCAAGAAGGGAGCCATGCCGAGCCACACAAGGGAAAAACTAACCTTTCTGGTAGGACAGAGGTCATAATGCTTTCTTTCTTAAAGGTACACTTAAGAAAAATAAATCTTTTACCTTGAAAATTTCTAAAGTGGGGACATCATTGGACTGAATTTTAGGAAGATGGGTCACTGGGCAAAGATCAGGAGATGCAACCAGGATTCAGGCGAATATGATCCATCACATAGAAAACTCCATATACATTATGTGGGTTTTGTGCATGATACACAAACCAAAACACAGTATGGAGGTATAATCTACATGACTGAGTCTACAACATTTGCAGAAATGTTTTATAATTCACAAAGCTTCATTTGAGTGGCTGTGGAATACAGTTTATTAATTCTGGGTATTTTCAAAGGGAGTTTTCCATAAATGCTTCACAGAATTACCCATCTTCAGAGATTGCCAGTTTCCAAGCCTGTAAAAGTTGATCATGCTATCTAATTCTCATATTCCTTCTTTTACCATTCCATTCTGTTAGCAAGGGCATATTCTCTCTCACTGCAACAAAAGAAAAAAAATAGAAAAAACAACACACTGTTGCAACATTATACTATTGACAGCGCTCCCACCAGAGATCACCAATGTTCATCAGAAAATACCGTATTTATTCCTGTAAGAGGCCCCAAAACAAAAAGTAGCAGATTGCAAGCTCATCTATAGCAAGCAACAGGTGACTACACTTTCAGACCTGGCAGGTACACTGGCTGCACATTAGCTTTGGACAGCAGAGTATGATGAGAAGGCAAAGATGCAAGAGGAAATGCAACCACTAGGTGAGCAAATACCAAGTTCTTTTTAAACCTTTTCTACAGAACTGGAACAGGTTACATCTTCCACACAAAGAAAAATCTCCTCAGTCAAGAAAAATTAAGAGATAAGAGTGCACACATGTCATACCGGACAACGTTAATGGGAAGTGCATGAACCCACTGGGAAAAGATGGCAAAAGGCTGTCTTCAAAGAAAGCACATTCCCAAGAGGTGACTCTGAAGGCAACTTCAAGGCTCACTTCCTGAGATCTGTGCATGGGGAATGGTTGGCTCTCAACCAGCCCAAGCCCAGGGCCCAGTCCAGGTGTGCTCTGCCATGACAAATGAGTTCCAGCTGCTCTCGCTAGAAGGCTTCTTGGCTAAATAATCCTCATTTAGGCAACAGCACAGTATCCGCATAGGCACACACATTCTCTGGCTCAGAAGCTCACTTCTGAAGGACAACAAAAGTCACTGAAGACCAAAACCAACATTTGCTGGGTTTATCTTCTGTTTGTTTTGGTTTTTAACTAAGAATTATGTTCACAGGTTGTTTGCAAAAATCTAATTTCACAGCTTTTATTCCCAGGAACCAGACAAGACAAGAGCCTTCGCTGACAGACAGCCACCTCATCATCTCCTAAACACCTGTCCTGTGGGTCGGGGGCGGGGGAGTGAATCCCATCATACAATCTCTCTCTCTCTCTCCCTTCAAATAATACATAAATTAAAAGGCAGCTTTACTCTGCATTACCAGTGTGACTCAGACCAAAAAACAATGACAGAGACAAATGAGGCTGCATATTCAGACTAACAGTTACACAAACATTTTCTAAACTAGAATAAAACCAAATTACCTTATGAAGAAAATAATCTACTCTGAGGCCCATAAAACACACACACAGACACGCACACTGTTTTGGCATTAAAACTCTGCATAGATCAAAGATGCACTTCAGTTATCAGAGCCCCCGGTGTACAGAAGTCCTGCAGAAATCCAGCCTCCAGTCATGGGACCAGGCGCTAGGGCACAGCACTCCTCCACTGTGCCCTCAGGGCACTCAGTGGCTGCTGCCCAAAACCAAGCACAAGGCTTAAGAATACAGAAAAAAGTGAAAGAGCTTAAAGTGAAAAGGTCTATGACACACTCATACACATATGTATTAGAAACTATTCAAGCTAAGACTCTAAAGGTTCTTACTTTAAGTCCATTTCCAAAATGCATTTTAAGTGCAAGTTGTGCTTTTTCATGTGCTTGTGATGCCACTATCACCATCTGTCAACTGCCTTCCAGCGCTGCGCGTGCTTCCACACAGAGACAGCCAGGGAAGAAATACCCCACATGCCACTTTGCAGGCAGGTAACATTTTCCAACTACTCTTAAGACCAGCATGGCAAAACTAGGGCTTACAGATACTTAGTTAATATGCAAGTCGCCTTCACCCATGAGCATAGTCCTGCTGGCGTCAGCTAGATGACATGCACGGAGGAGGGTTTCTGCAACAGGGCCCAAAGCAAAATGGTTTGCAGTGAGAATAACTGGTGCTCCCACGTCACTGCCAGGGATGCCGCAGAAGCCAGCACCACCGTCACGAGCGCTCTCGGTACTGCTGCGGAAACTGCACAGGGGGGTTATAGCTACAAAGGCCCCTTCAGTTCAACAGGACGGATCTCCAGGACTGAACTTCAGTATCTAAAGGATGAAACGGAGAACGAAAAGCACAACAGAGTCTCACGTACTTTAACAGCATTGCAGGGGAAAAAACCCACCTTGCATTTTTAAACAATTTATTGCATAATGTCATGATATGTGACTAAATACATTTCAGGCTACAGTGAGGACAAAAGTCTCTAGAACTGTAAGTACTGGCGATACTGCATTATGAAAAGGAAAAGAATGGCAGCACTTAGAATCAATACAAATTAACACAGCTGGGATTTTGTTTTGCCATTTACAAAACAAATAGTCTACACTGCAAAATAGCTAAACCCTAAGTGATGGAAAATGCTGGGATTTCATATTTGCCTTCTTCCACCCAAAAGTCTCCAAGACACTTCATTGATGCACTGTTATTTGAATGCAAATTATTGCAAAGACAAGTGTCCCTGTATTTCTTGATTTGTAGAAGTCAAGAGATGTTAGGCTAAGTCCTGTCCCCTTTTTCTAGCAAACCCAGGGGGAGGGGGGCAAACTCCTCCAGATTACTTCTGGGGCTCTATCATTATTCCACAGGTGAAAAGACAACATATAGAAGAACTTCACATAAAACAGTTCCCTCATATATATTTTTTTTAAAACATTAAGATAGTGCAACTTTTTAAAACACATTTATCACAACACAAATTAATTCCTTGCGTTCATCTAAGTTCTCAACTTTATACCTTGGCACAAAAAACAGGAATTTTGTTTCATATTAAAAAAATCCACACCCTGGGAGAAAAAAAAAAAGCAAACTGGCCAATCCTTCCCCCATTTATCTAGCAAAACCACCTTCTTCCTTCTGCCATTCAGCGAGTATAAAGCAGGCTGTACGAGCCTCGTTTCTGTGCTAAGTTCACTTTTAGAATTAAATAATTGAAATAGTTTATTAAAAAAAAAATATATCCCCCCCTCTTTCCTGAAATACTGCTTGTAGACAAACCGAATGGAAGTTTGTATTTCTTTCAATCTGCTTTGCATGCAATTCCCCTGAAAGGAAATCAGAAACAAAGAACTGGTTTGCACGTTTGGTTTTACTAAGTTGTACCACGTGAAACGTAACAACATTGTGCACCGGAGCATGGGGGTCCTCCTCCACCGCCCTGCTTGAATCTCTTGTCTTCAGTTCAAATGCACCTGGGAGAGTAAGTTAGACCAGGTTTCCCGGTTTCCGGTCTTGGCCTTTGCTGGGGACTATTGTGCTCTCTGCATTGTTCTGCTGAAACTGAAGTCTGCTCCCCCTCTGTGAGGAAGGAGGCACGTTGCTGTGCTGGTGATGGAAAAAAGAGGAGCCTGGGTAATGCCCCATGACCTCACTGTACGTCGGGGGTGGTCCTTCCATCCTTCCATTACTGCTGTAGTTGGTTGCACTTATGCCCGAATTGCTGCTTGGTGGGCAAGGGCCCCCATTGTACATCGAGATGTCTATCAAGTCGCTATCGAAAATGGTTCGGTTGGGCGGTGCCCTGACGGATTCCCGGTTGAGCTCCATCTGCTGTTCTGGGTCCCGGAGCTGCAGGGTGCACGGGCCTTGGTACGGCGGTGGCTCTTCCCCATCAGACAGGGAGATGGTCGGAGGAAGGTCAATCTCATGCTGCATGTAAGGGTAAGTGGGCTGGAAGCGACTGAAACGGTCCCGCTGCATAAAAGATGGGGCGGTAAACCTGTCCCTGGACCTTGGAGCATACATGATCTGAAACGGGAAGAGACACACACGTGACTCCACATCTGAACAAAGCACTGTGGGTGCTCAGTATTTAGGAAGAACTGATAAAAGGCAAAATGCTTCCCTTTGCCACCTATCTTTGGGATTAAACCCAGCAGATATTGTGCACACGTGTTCCCACACACGTGCATGTGGAAAAAAAAAAAGAGGTAGGAGTTGCAGGAAGGATCTAACACAAGATACTTGAGAACAGCTTCACGAAGGAAGACCGAGACTCCACACAGCTCCTTCTGACATTAAAACATGCACAGCCAAGAGAAAATGATTCTGTTTCTGAACATAGGAAACGCATTCTCTCTAGTCTTGACAACTGACTACATTCCATGAAAATGTCCCAATGCTGACTTTGAGCTGCAGTCTGAGCCTCCCCCTCCCACTCAGAGTTAATGTAACACCCTGCATCACCAAAGAATTCAGATGGTCATTTTAGTACATTTTGTAAAGGCCTGGCATATCTCATGCCTTCACTACCAGAGCGTATCAGGTGTCCTCCTCCCCCTTAGTTCTCAGCCAGAACTCAGCCTCTGGGGAGGACCTACAAGCCTTCTCCACTGTGAGTGGAAAAAGTGTCCCTGGTGTATTAAGCCCTGGAGAAGGTCAGGCTTTACAAAAGGAATAGTTCAAGATACTCTGTGAGGAGCTATTGCTCCTCACTTGGTCTATCCCAGATCTAGACAGACACTTCAGCTTCTTAGATCTAGATCTATCAAGCTGCTCTTCTCATTTTTGGATCCATGCAGGGTCTTTAGCCCCTAACCCTCATAGATGCAGGACCAATCACCAGGAAGGTTTGCCGTTTGTCACGGAAGAGCTGGACCACTCGGAGCAATACACTCACAAATTATCACATAGACCAGGCATCTGTGCTAGCTGGAAGATGGGAGACACTGGTGATAGGATGTATCTTGTAAATCCAAGAAAAACTTGGACAAGAGCAACTAGTCTCCCAGCTTTCACTGAATACTCACATTACTGAGCCACTGCATGAGCAAGACACACCTCCACCACTTACCTGTGAATGCCTACTAAGATACAGGGAGCTGCTGCTGGAGATGATGTGTCCGGCAGAATTTCCTTCTTTTAATGAAAAAGCCTTAGGCATTTATGGAATGGGAGTTAAGGCAGGCTCAAATGTCCACATGAAACTGGCTCTTGGTCTACACTGAAAAAGCTTATTTACTAAATAGATGCATGTTTTTGAAGAGAGCCAAATACACATTACAGGGAAGAAGAAAGCACATTGGTGAAAGTAATAAGAAATCTGTACCTCTGAAGCACCCTGGCGCGAAACTGAGCTTTCTGAAGGCCACAAGCACCCTTCCTGGAATGTAGAAGAAAACAACAAAAGAGGAAAAATTAATAGATCACATTACCATCCTGCCTCAATACCACAACTCTTACAAGCAGTCAGCTTCTAAGGACTGGCTGTCTCCACCTAGAGAGAGGTGATGAACAAGTAACATCCCACCCCTTTCTTTCCAAAACTAGAGCAAACAGCAGCTCTGCACCCACGCAAGTCAAGCTTGGTCCATTTTGCAAGTCTGGAGACGCCATCCACAGCACCCAGCCTCACAGGCCCTAAGGACCCAGCAAGCTGGTCACAGCTACAAGCACGTGGCAACATGCAGAGATGACAGGAGACACCAGTGCTTGCATGCTGAGCGAGGCAATGTCAGCAACGTTGGCAGGTCTGATGAAGCTGACCTGCTAGCCAGGATCCCGATGACACACCACAGCCAAAACAGTTCGCCACGAAACCCGACATCTGCAATCTCAGTGAAGCAGCAGTCACTCTAAACCCAGGTATATTCTGGTCAAAACTGTCAGTTGCCCAATTCCCACCATAAACAGTAATTAAGCAGCTGAGGTTTCAGCCACCAGTTCCCCTCTTCAACCACCTCCCCAGCCACCTTCTCAGGCCAAAGTATTTTCTCTCTCATGCCTTGAAAAGCTGTTCTGATACCGTACCAGCACTCAGGGCAGAATAAAAGGGTGAAGAACAACTTGTCAATAAGGGAAAACAGCTCAAGGTCTATCATTTTTCTTCTCAATTAATCATTTAGAGTAGCAGTAACTACCACAATGGATTTATTCTACTGGAAAATTTCGAAGCTGACGAGGACACATCAGGGCAGTTGTAAAGTGCAGAATTTCAATCTTGGTGCAAAAAGAGAAAATCGAAACATTGTATGGTCATGACTATTTTCTTGCTGCTAATTCAGGTTTTGTGATGTTATAGACACAAGAAATTTCAGGAACAGGAAGAAAAAGGCATCCTGTCCCCAAAAGCATTACCCTGTATAGACTACTTTCAAATCTGAATGTACTGCTTCTTTCTCACCATAGCATCTTTCAATATATTTCAGATGTAAAAATAGACCTAACTAGATGTTCATCATGACACTCAGAGACCAAAAGCCATCTGTGATCTTGTCAGGATAGTCCACTGCAGAGAAAACCTGCTCTAAGAGGAATCTCCCACAGGATTCAGCTGTTAAGGGAAATACTTTGAATAAGGAAGCTGGTCAATCATTTCCATAGCTTTAGAGAGCAGAGATAGAGGGAGGCTGACAATTGCCATTATTTACAACCTCCCTTTGCAAGTACCCCCATTTGCAAAGGCCTGATACCAAAGACAAATCTTACCTAGATTCATGTATTTCAGTGCCTATACAAGGTTTTGTCACTAGAATAAATTGTAACTTTAGATACGCACGTATATGCATACTTGTACCCACCTTCCTTTCCACCCCTCCGTCACCCAGATGCCCTCATTTTGAAGTATCTGAGGATATATTTGCACAATTAAATGTAATCAGATTATCAGGAGCTGACCCAGCAGGCTCCAAGCCTGTCGCAATTGTTAAGTAAAACATATTAGTCAGAACTAAAGGGCTCGATTAACTGCTCATGAACTACAGGCCATACGCAGCCCAACAGCAGATTCCCGAGTGATGGTTTGAGTAATACGCTAGTGGGTAGCTTTATGCTTACTGCAACTATCTCAATCTCACCTTTAATGTGTTCAGGCTCAGAAGGAGGAAAAAAGGCAAAACTAACAACCTAACCCAGAAAGGAATTCAATCTACCACCATGACTCATGTTACTTAAACCTCCCGTATGAAAGAGCTTTTGATGTGGAAGTGGAAATGACAACTCCCATCCTAGGGCCCATCTTCCCTAGGGCAGCAGAGTAAGAAGAGCTGAGGGAGATGGTACAGCGTATGGAGAAAAAAATCCTTGTGCCAGGATGGAACAGGACCTGCATGCTGAGCCTCAGCACACAGACCTGATACCAGCAATGCCTAACAAACAACTTGCTAGAAGAGTAGAGTTGCCTGTTACTTCTACTGCTGATGCTTGAATCCCAGTACAGTAAAAGACCCTGCCTGGAGGCACTGCAGCTGCTACAGGGACCCCACAGGTTGCGACCACGGTGCTGGTATAGTCAGACCAAGACAACGAGACCAAAGGAGCCCAAGGCTCTCCCCACTCCAGGCTAACTACTCAAGAAGGTAGACAGCTTGGGACATAGCTGAACTCCAAGGCTGTGAGATCCTTACGATGCAAGGATGTGCAACAACACGGCCTCTGTGACAGTGTGTCCTACAGCCCACCTGTAGCTACTCCCTTCCCTAAGGTTTCTTCTGGAGAGAGCAGCAGGCTGAATAAATCCTTTGGCAGCAGCCAACCCCCAGTAAGAGCTCTTATCCCAGGAGCCAGAGGAACTCCCCAAGCAGATGGCTGGGTAGCATGTGCTCAGCATGCCCACGCTTGGAAAATACCAGGCTCACACACCACATGCAGACCAACCTCACCATGCATACATGGTTGGTCCAGTGCCACAGTACAGGATTGTCTCACCATCACTAGAAAAAGCCCAGACTAACTGGCCCAATGTAGGAAAAGGCACTATGTTCTTACTTATTGTACGGACAAGTCTTAAAATGGACAGCGAGAGAGGCAAGGAGAACGGGAAGGAGCTAGCAGGCAACTGGGTTTCCTGCACTCAACTATAGCAGAACCTCTGAATCCTCCTAGGACATGAACTTATTGTACAGTTACCTGCAATGACAAATACAAACATGTAGAGGGGCTTCCTAAACTTTAAGAGGACAGCAGCATGACAATATGGGAAGAAGAGTACAGAGAGGAGGAAAAGAAAGAGAGAGAAAGAGACAATGGACAGCATGCCAGTGCTTAATTATGAATGGCTCTATGGGGTTTATATTTATACATATTTGAGGGATACAGTAGAACAGGAAAATAATTTAAGCTTAATATCACACACTAGACACCTCTTATCCTTTTATTTCATGTATTCCCAACGTATTTCATTGGGTGCCTTTGAGCCAGACTCAGTAGCTTGTTACTGAGCTGTGCAGCTCCCACTTCAGGGCTGGCATTGGAGCTACCAGCTTGGAGCAAAGGCAGTCTCTGCTCATGTCTGTCTGCAACCACTTACTTAGACGTGCCCTTCTGCTAACACCCCAAAGGCTAAGAGAAAAGTTAGAAGATTAATAAAAAAACTAACACAGCAAAGCACTTTGCTGAATCTTGCCCTGAAATGCCATAAGGGTTTTCTGCACTTTGCCTTCTATAGATAAACCCCATCTCCTCTACAGAAGGTGGCATCTGTCTGGAACAAGAGAACTGCAGGTACCTGCCCCATCTTCCCAATTTTGCCCTTTTCAGTCATTCTGCCTTCCTGAAATCACTGCATCCACCATAGGAGACTTACTACCTACCTTTCTCAAGTCTTCATGTCAGGGAAATCCTCCCCTCCTCCACACTGGGTAGATACAACCTAACCAAGGGTTGGTGCCCACCTACCCCACTGTTGTTGGGGTGATGGCAAAGGGTTGAGAGAATAAGGAAGGAAAAACCTCAGAGTTGCAGAAGGAAAACATCCCCATGAGTTTTTTTCTCCCCCACGCTATGGGTGCAAGAAATAACGTGCTGGGACTGCATGAACAATCTGGGGTGACTTACACTGAGGGAAAGTTATTTCTTGCTCTCTCCTTGTCCCCCTACTTACAGACAGACCTTCCTTGGACAGCTAAAATGTTTCCCTGTGCTCAGATCAGTAACACTCAGGTAAGAAGTGACAACATTTGTATTTATATTCCCTCATATTGTTTCTCTCTTTATCATTCAAAATACCAAGGTAGATTGGCCTACCGATATACTACTTCTGCCTTCTTTTCACTCAGTGACTTCTCATCCTGTGAGCAAGACGAAATCAGGCACAGGCAGCACGGCTCGGCGTGAAGGCTAAGCAGCCGCCAGGCCTGGCGCGCGCTCGCAGCCCCAGCACTGCACTGCCTGGCATCGTGCCGACAGGCACTTCCCAGCTAGCAAATCCAGCGCTGGCAGTCCTGCTCGATGCCCCCCTCACACCAAATGCCCACAGATTTGTACACGTAGTTCTCCGGTACGTGCAATCAAGGCTAAACCTGAGCAAATGCAATTTACCCTTTTTTTTTCTGTGGGCAGTGTATCAATTACCTGCTTCTCATAGGTTCTCAATAGCTAGCCACTTCAACTTGTTCCTTCTTAAAGAGACTAAAGGTCTTCAGGCGTGAGCTTCAATAATTAAACGTAAGAGGGAGAGAAAGCTTATGCATTCATTCCCTATATTGTATTCATTTTTAACACTGTTAGGGTTTGGAATGAAAAAGCATGAGTCTCCACGGTAACTCCTAGCTCCTACAAATAACAAAAAGAAAGAAAAATCTTAGGGATCCAGCTATGTCTTTTGCTGACCTTTGCCATTCCTGAGTTTCATGATAATTGACAGAAATTAATTTTGCAATTAGGTTTTAGAGTAACAGCATAATTTAATAAATCCAGCTGGGTGATTACTTAATTATCTTATGGTGATGATTATTTAACTCAATATTTAGAGCTTAGGAGACTGGATAAACCTAAGATAATTTGCCTAATTTGTATTTTGCAAAGGTTTACAGCCTCTAGAATTAAACAGTTTAGGAAAATTACTTTTTGAGACCATTTTTAAATGCTGTGCTTCCTGGAGCATGCCATGTCATCCAACTGCCCCAGCTGAGCATCAGCACATTGACAAACAGCAGGAAAGAAATTTAGCAGAAGAATTTTTAACTCAGAATAAATTGCAGGTAAAAATTTATGCTCAGTGAGAAAAACTCCTCAAACCGTCATGAAGCAAAAGCACCCCTGTGCTGGGTTTGGCTGAGATAAGAGTTAATTTTCTTCATAGTAGCTGGTATGGGACTACGTTTTGGATTTGTGCTGAGAACAGAGCTGATAACACAGGGATGTGTTCGTTGCTGCTGAGCAGTGCTTACTGAGAGCCAAGGGCTGTTCTGCTTCTCACCCCACCCCACCAGCGAGGAGGCTGGGGGGGCACAAGGAGTGGGGGGGGACACAGCCGGGACAGCTGACCCAAACTGACCCAAGGGATATCCCAGGCCATATGATGTCATGCTCAGCATATAAAGCTGGGGAAGAAGGAGGAAGGGGGGACGTTTGGAGTGATGGCATTTGTTTTCCCAAGTCACCGTTAGGTGTGATGGAGCCCTGCTCTCCTCGAGATGGCTGAACACCTGCCTGCCCATGGGAAGCGGTGAATGGATTCCTTGGTTTGCTTTGCTTGGGTACATGGCTTTTGCTTTACCTATTAAACTGTCTTCATCTCAGCCCACGAGTTTTCTCACTTTTCTCCTTCCAATTCTCTCCCCCATCCCACTGGGAATGAGCGGCTGTGCAGTGCTTAGTTGCCAGCTGGGGTTAAACCACAGCAAGCCCAGATAATCCAAACTTTTCTTTTTTACTGACTCTTATGGAGACTTTCAGTTTTTCTCTATTTTTAAGTTTCTAAGAATTGGAACTCTGCCTGAAATTGTATTGCCTGAAAACAAAAGTAATTTTTTCCACTTTCTGAAATGCATTACAATTATTAAGAAGGTCCCTCTTTTCCCTCAATTAAACTCCCATTTTTGTCTTTTTTTTGTATGTATACATAGACACAAAACCATACACAGCTCTTTTGCAAGTGTTTCAGATAGTGTAGTTTCTGATTTTGGCCCTAGGTGGCAGCAATAGACTACACCACATTAAAGCAGTGGCTTGCTCAAAATGCTGTGGGAAGGCGCAGGAGCTCATTCCTCCCTGCCTCTTCCTGGGCGATACAGACCATCGCAGCTCTGTAAAGGGCAACATTTTCCCTGCCGAACACGAGCAAAGCAAACTATTGCGTTGTCCCCAACAGAATGACAAGTATTCCAGCAGGATTGCTTTTTCCTTTAAAAGCTGTGTTTCCTCAAGGATAGGAAACATTACAGCACCTGGCAGAGCAGTGCACGGTACCAAGGAGAAGTACTAGAGGTAATTATGGAAAGCACTAAACCTCTCGCATGCAGTCCGCCCCCCTACACTTACATCAATTATTTCTGTTACTTAATGCTTTAAAACTCCCCCCCCCC